>JANJYP010039869.1:0-10335 GCA_024605115.1 Rastrelliger brachysoma | reverse complement strand
CCCATAGGAAGAATAACCCCCCGAACCGCCTACACTAATGACCACAGCCTTTGATACTCAGCTCTTTTCTTGTCTGAATATATTGGGTGTAGCAACCTGACTGTTCCAGAGCAGAGATCAGTAAAGCTGGGTTGATGCTCTTGACACAGTGGCATCTCAACTCTGCCTGTTTCCACTTCTAGAGCTCTGATTCTCAGCTCTAATCGTGACCTTCCCAGGTCATAGGTCGCCACCCAGGCCTGGTCACAGGTGACTGAGCAATAGTGAGGCTGATGGGATTGAAAGGTTAGGGATGAGAAGGGGTGTTGAGTTGAGGTCAGGGGGAGAAAGGAGAGTCAAAAATTGGGTCAGGAGATCATCACAAGGTCCAGCTCAGTCAACTACTGCCCCTCTAAGTAACAATTAAATTAAATTAATTAAATTTACATGAAAAGGCAATCATTTTTGTGATTGATGTTTTCAGTGGTGAAAATCAGCAAAGGAACAGATGTAAGGCTTTGGAAATTTCCCCTGTCTTTAAAGTGACATATCCTTTGCTGTTTGTCCACAGTAGGACACAGCTGAGTGCCTCATAGGAAGAAAGTAGAAAGAGGGAAAGGGAGAAATGAAGGAGGGGATGAGATATCATCTGTTTGTTTTTCTGCTTTTCTTTCCCAAGCTTGTTATCGTTCCTCATTTCCTGCTGGACGACAAGTAAATAATTCACATGTATACATGTACCGACACTGAGACCAGGCCCTCCCGACTTGCCTCAGTTTTGGCCTAAGTTTCAAAGTTATTCCCAGCCAACAGAGTCTTGTGTGACTCGCCTTCAAACAACGTGTAGAAAAAACAAACAAAAGACTGAAATGTTCGCCTAACATTTTGCATGCTCAAAGGGAAATAATGGGTCAGTAGCATTTTTCTGAGTGAGATATTCCATCGTGCACATGACTCTGCAATCTCCTACCCACGTTGCCCCTGGCCCAAACACAATCCATCTCTTCACTTCAGCTCTGACTTCACTCCCTGGGGATGCAGCTCAGCAATTGTCTCAATTGTTCCTTTTTGTGTGCCTCCTACTCTCTGAGGAATCGTTAGAGTTTTGAGTGCAGATCATAAAAGTAGTGGAGTACTGTTCTAATCACATTAGGAAGATGAAGGAATGCAATAAGAGAAAAGTCCCAGTTGGACTATTTAGGAAATGGCCTCAGACGCCCACTCAGATAATGTTAATAGATCCTTGACTTATGGACGTTTTAGATGATGCTCCAGGCTCTTACAATTTCAATAGACTCACTCCATTTTGGAGCATCACAACTCAAAAGCTAACAAATAAGAGATGATTTTTCTTAAATATCAACATAATATTTGGCATCTTCTCCAGAAATGAATATGTGTCAGCATCTAATTAGATATTTATGCTTCACTAAGTCTATTCTTACATCCCAGGTGCATCACTACATTTTTTCAAGGCAGACTTTCTCTTGATTGTCAGGCCACCCTAGGCATCCACAACCCTCCAGCCCCTCCTTGAAGACCCCCAAATCCTTCAACATCCCAGCTGTACCCTGAGCTATGCCCTGGGCTGAGGCAGTGGCTCAGGAGCATGGGTGACCCAGCTCTCCCTAAACCCTGCAGGAATGTGTGGATTTGAGTGAATGCTGTAACCAGAGAGCACTCTTTCCTATCTTTAAGCTCATAATGGAGGCACTTCCTGTTGATAATCAGTGTGTTGTGATATCCCTCTGCCTCGGGATTTTGACACTTCATTTTAAGTCCTAGAGGAGGAGGAAGAGGAGGAGGAGGAGGAAAAGAGGTGTTATTATGGTTCTGGTCTGTGTACCATAATGACAGTATGAGTTGGCATCAAAGGCTCGGAGACCAAATATAGCCTATTTTTCTAATTTGTGTCCTATGTCTTATAGTAAACCTCTGTTTATGCATGCCTGCCATGCCATTATTGATACAGTGCATACAGTGTATGATGTCAGTCTTCAGTCAGTGAGTCTGTGAGTCAGTCTGTCTACCTAATTTGAGCTTTGAATCAAATGTAATTCAAAGTGCCTTTTTTTGCCTTATCTCTGTGCAGCTCTTTGGTAAACTACTATGTTTTTGAAATGTGCTGTACAAATAAAGTGGGTTGGATTGGATTGGATTGAAAGTGCTTTACAAATGATTGAAAAATATAAGATGTTAAAAATGCACACTAAAACAATAAAAATGGGTAGTTAAGATAAAAGATGAATAATGAAAGGTAATACAAGCAATGAAAAATAACAATAAAAATAAAATTGTGAAATACTACACAACATAAACAGATGTCAATAAAACAAATTAGAATAAACATAACAATAAAATAAATAATGATGATAATAAATAAAATAAATCCAGATCCTTGGGAAGGCTGTTCCAGCAGCTTGGAGTGTTATAGCTGAAAACAGTATCACCAGATGTTTTTGTTTTGCTTTGTGAAAAAGCATAAGAGAAGAACTGGGGGATCTGAGGAGCACTCCTGGTTTCTGAGAAGTAGTCTGAGTGCAAACTTTTTGCTCTATCAGCACTCATGGAGCACAATTTCGAATTAATTGCAGCTGATTTATTGTATCCTTTGGTAGATCAGAAAGGATCAGAAAATCCAGTCTGTTATGTGAAAGTGTGCATCAATCTCTCTGTATTGTTCAGAGGAAGAAATAGATGTGCAGAAAAAGAAATGGATGCACTTTGAAGGTGTTAAATTTTTTTTGAAATAAAAATCAGAAGTAAAGATTACTCTTAAATTTCTTCTTTTGAGCCTTTGAACCAGTGATCAATATTTCTGTCTTTTCTTGGTTAAGCAGTAATTTTGTGGCATCTGAGCTTTTATATCTAAAAAGATAAAAATGAATTAATCAGCTGGTCATATAGACCAGGGCATCATCAGCATAGCTGAAGGAGGTGCCTCTTATGACACTGCTTATGGGTTGCATGTACATATTAAAATGTAATGGTCCTAAAATTGATTCTAATAATACCCCGCAGGTAATCTCATAGGAATGGTCATCTGTAGACGCAAAGAATTTGTTCTGCAAATATATCAGCATGCCTACTTTATCTGAAATAATCTGGTGGTCCGTAGTTTCAAAGGCAGTACTCAGGTCAAGTTGAACCAGAACTGAAGGCTTGTTACTGTCAAGATTTGTTCTGATAATGTTCACTACTTGTGCATCTTTGTGTTGTGATGTGTCCTAAAACCTGATTGAAACATTTCTCATTTATTGTTTGAGTTTAAAAATGTACTTAGCTAATTAAAAACTAGTTTCTTTTAAATTTTGCTTAAAATGTGATACTTGACATGACAGCTCAGATTTACAATGATGGTTCCCTTTCTTTGAAAGAGGTTTTACTAGAGCAGTTTTAAAATAAATGGGGATGACACCAAACTGTAGGGAGTGATATATTGTGGCAAGGATGTCTTCAGATATATAATTAAAAATATTTTTAAAAAGGAGTTTACACTTGGTCAGTTCTGTTACTATTTTCTCAGAGTTCCAGCATCAAGAAGGTTGAAATATTCCAGCTTGACAGCACTCTGTATAGCAGATAATAGGTAAAAAAGGGTGTGCTGCTGGCAGATACCAGATTTAATGTGGATTATTTTTCCCATTAGGTAGCCAGTAAACTGTTCACACTTAGAACCTGGGAGCATGAAACTGTGGTTTGTTGTGTGATTTATCAGAGCATATTGTACTAAAATGCGGTATCGTATTTTGAATGTTGGTGTTTATCAGGTTATAGAAATATGTTTGCTGTGATATATTGTTTATTGCTATCTGCATTCTTTTTTTAGTTCCATGTTTGACTGTTTTTCCATGGGACAATCTCATTTATAGTATTTCCCTGGTTTTTATTGGAGCCAGTGCATCAAACACTGTGCTCATTTTATGGTTAAAGTTATTACAGTTGTGGCTAGTAGTATTGCAGCTTTTTTGATAATATGCTCTGTGGTACTTGACAGAGAATGATTGAAACTAAAAACTATAGTATTAGTCAGACAGAAGCAGATCTGTAACAGACAATGCATTGATACTGGTACAATAAAATTCAAGGTGCGCCCATGTTTGAGTTGGTATGTTAAAACGTTCTTTGAAACTCACACATATCCATACAAATTCATAAAATCCAGACAGTAAGGATGTTTTTCCAAACTTTCTTTTGTTGGTTGTTTTATTCAGGCGGGGGAAAAAAAACAACAAAAAACAGCAGCAGTCTCATTAACTCCATCCTATCTTTTGATTTTTTTCCCCCTCTTTTCTCCTCTTCACTTGCTTACATACATCCCTCAATGCTGGGTCTGGATCTGGTACTGCTTTTATGGCCCCCGATAATAACAACAACAATAAAAGAACTAAAAACCTGCTGTAATTATTTTTTAAAAGCAGCTATAGTGCTGNATCGTTACCATGATGCATGCAAAACAGCATCATGGTATGACCCATAAACTGAATAACGCTTCTTTCCTGGAGGTGTGGTTGCTATAGGAATGGTGCTGTGTTGAGAAAAATACCAAACACATGCCCGGACTCTGCTCTATATAATAGCATACCTGAAGTTATGGTAAAGTTTTGAGTAACCAGGTTTGCCAAAGTGGATTGTAGAACTGGTGTTAATTGCACATTAATCCAGGGGCTTTTTTTTGGTGGTTTGGTTGTCTCTCAAACATTTTTTTACCTGTCCTTGTCTTAGTTTATCCTCCTCCCTCCATCCCGGTGCTCTTCACTTCATGGATAACTAATGTTGCTGAAGTCAAGCAGTGAAATCTCTCCTTAATCCCTTTGATAAAGAGCCCTGCCCCCCTCCTACACATCACCACTATCGTCATGACCACCAATAGTTCCCACATCTCATGGTCCCCACTATCGGTGGGGCGCTCTATAGCTAGTGAAAGACACGTGGAGAAAGAAGGTTAAATAACAAAATGAAAGCCCCATCTGACATGCCAATTTAAGTAATTATGGGCTTAAAGACTCCTAATACATTTTTGAGGACAGCTGTGTACCCCCTCTGAAAACTGAGCTTATCTGTCATATAGCGACATAAACATGACCTGTCTCTGGGCCCATGAGTGATTCATTTTGCTTTAATATGTGTTTCTATTAGTTTTCATATAAAGGTCCCACATCTACATTTTCACTATAATTTCTTGCTATTTGTTTGGATGACATATCTTTGCAAGTCAAAGCCATTTCTTTCCACTTAACATTGGTACATAATCCTATAAACTCCCCTGTGTTTATTATGAGTATGTCCCTGTATATGTTTCATTCTCTCTGTCCTTATTTCAGCGCCAGATTCATGTAAGGCAATCCTCGTCAGCTATTTTCCCATTGGCACAAATAGAAAGCTTACATTTGTGCCACTATAATGTCCAGGCTCAACACATAGACCTCAAATTTTCCTCCATCCGTTTTGGGACCACAGTGAGACAGGGCAGCTCTGTCTACTCCTGTCCTTTCCACATCGTCCTGTCCCGCCTTTGATGTGTCCCTGCCAAGAGTCTGATTTGTGGGTTAGCCATGTCCTCCCCTCCTTGCCTCCGAACCCGCAGAACATGGGTACACAGTGGGAGTTCCCACAGTTTTGGGGTAGTTCGAGTGTAGAAAGAAGGGGGGAAGTTGGGTCAGACCACCACAGAGCTGGGGAGACCCCTGTCTTTCTCCTTGCTGGTTCCCACCGCTCCCAACATGGTACACACATGTTGAAAAGGTCAGGTCTTGATAGACAACAGAGCACCGGCAATTACGCTGCTATTTCTCTGTGGCTGGAAGTCCCCTGTTTTCTGTGTGAGTGTGTGTGTGCAGAAAGAGATTTTTTTTTCGTTCATAGAGAATAAAGAGGCAGTGTTTTAGGGGAAAAGGAGCTGGGACAGGGGGAATAGGGGACTGCATGTAAGGACTTGTGCCCAGATTGCTTCATGTCTGTCTGTCTGTCCATTTGTGGAAATTAGAGAACATGCCTGAAAGTGCGCAGGTGTGTAAGTATGTGTAAGTGTTAGGGTTCCCACTGCCTACAACTGAGCAAGGTATGAGCAGAGCAAGGTGTAAATCTGATTTTGTTTCTCGACAGCATTTCCTTTCCTCACATATGAAGTTGAGGCTTGCTGATGCTTCTTCTACACTGCTGTGGTCAGAGACTGCATCCATCTCTGACCTGAATAACGGGGTCAAATCTTTGTAATCTGCAGGAACTGGATGCTGAGCCTGCAAGGAATGAGCATGCGTGCATGCACGCACTCACTCTCTCTGTCTGTCTCTGTCTCTCTCTCTCTCTGATTTGTTCCAGCGTGTTCCCAGTATTTTCTCTCTTTGGTGTCATTTCTCTTTCACACCGAACACCTATTTCTGGCTCTCTAAGGACAGCTTTCATGGAAAGAGTACAGAGTGAAAAAGTCAAGGCAGCGTTATGACAAGAGCAGACCACAGCTTGACAGATCTGGAGATCATACGGAGAGGATGCCGCGGTCCCTTAACAACTGAAGTGTGCTCCTGTAATGTATAATGTGTTGCAGCTGGAAGTTTGCCTTGCATACCTTATACCACAAGCTTTGCGCATTTATGTGTGCATGTGGCCCAATTTTTGATCCCAGAGGTGAACTTACACTATGCAGTTGTGACTTATGAAAGAGCAGTTGGGCATTGTGCCCCCTGAATGCCTGCACACCTATAGTGCATTAAAGGAAAATGGGTTCATAGGGGTGCTGGGAGGCCCCACAGAGCACTTCACTCAAGTTGCTAAGCATGTTAGAGAGATGAACGCCTGTAAATGGTTGCCAGTAATCGTCCCCATAAAAGAGCAAGTATGGCGCTGTACGTGGCCTCCCTTCACTCCTTAATATTTAGGTGAACAAGCAGTAGAGTGTGTGTTTGAGTATTTGTCAGTGCGACTCTGTGTTTATGTGTGTAGAGGTTGCCCTGGATATGCACTCTGCTCTGGATAGCTTCCAAGTCCAATCTATATCGCTACCAGGCTCTGGAATGTACCTTTGCTCCTGGGAAATCTCACCTGAATTACTTGGCCGTGTGTGTGTGTGTGTGTGTGTGTGTGTGTGTGTGTGTGCATGAGCAACCTAACCATAAATGTAACCACTCTTTCTAATAGGCCTATTACAAGACATGAGCTTGTGTCAAATAACACACAGCTCTGCACTAAGAACACCAAGACACAACCCACTAATGGAATCAACTTTGTCATTATAGACGTTGATGAGCTAGTTAGGGCTTTAGTTAGCTCTACCCTGAGGAGGAGGGAGGAGATCATTCAGGAGTCTACAAAGGACTTACGTCTTGTGTCCGTGACTCATGCGTGCTCATGATATGGCTGTTTGGTGTTGAGGGAGACACCAGGTTAAGAGCTGTGTTTGTTTCTCTGTTGCAAGGCAATCCACCCTGTAATACACTTGGTCTTTGACATTATGAGGTGCAATTGAACAGGGATGCCCAGTGGAAAATATGCAATTACTTTCATTGGAAAGGAAATATGTGGCTATCAGTATGTAGAGTTTCTATTGTCAGGTCTGATATCTTTTTATGGTTTCCTGGCACAATGAAGTGTGAGATTCTTTGCTTTCGCTGCAAGGTCAAAGTTTAGCTGTTCAGGGATCAAGTTGAGATTGGGTTAAGGATGATAATACGTGTGTTATAACATATACTATACGAGGATACAAGATAAAACTTTAAACATGTCCAATCGGTGTCAGGACTTTCAGGTTTACATAAGTGTATCACAGAAAATCTAGTCATATGAATGGTTTAAAAAAATCCACATAGACTTCTTCATTAGGAGAGAAATAATTCTTCACTTGTTTAAGACTGATAGACAAAAATATACAAGGTCAATGACATAAGTAAGCCCCAGGCCAGAATTTATTATTTTATCCCCTACAAAGCCTCAAATGGTGTGCATTATGAGCATATTAAAATTTTGTCAGTGAAACAAACGAATATTATTAAAAAAAGAAAGGAAGTGATGATGGAAATATCATCTCATGTTACAAACAGTATCTACTTGGACTTCCTGTCTTTATTACTTTAGAATATAAATTGAACTGTTTATTTATTTATTTTTATCTTTGAACCAGTCTCGTGTCTTTCTCATTCTCTCTATGTATGGGTTTATTTTGATTATGAACCAGATCCAGCACTAAGCTAGACAGCCAAACAAAAAAATCGCATCTTTTCTAGCGTAAAGGACATTTGGTTTCACAACATCAGGATTCCTCAAATGATAAAAATGATCACTCATTCTTACCATAGATGATATAAACAGACTTCCTTTATCCAGACTAAGGCAAACTGCAATCTCCCAAGGGCAATGCAACTCATATCCACCACATTCTTAAAAAATGTTCACCCTTTTTTTGCACTCCTCTCACTAGGAACTATGTGTGGCCTGGGGGGGGGAAACAGGAGTCATCACCTCACTCAGAATACGTCCTCTCTGCAGCGTCTTTATGACTAGATTTACTATGCACCAGCATCTATAAAACCATTTAATGGGGTTAATGTTGTTAGGTACACAGACCTCAGTTGCCAGTAAACATGTTGCCTAATAGTCCACATAGAAAAGGAGAGAGAGATGTTTTAGTCATTCTCCTTGTCTTCTTTCAGTTTTTGTTACATCCTCCTTTATAGAAATGATTTCTTTTTGTTTTCCCTTCACCATATCTTCCATCTTTCTCCATCTATCACTTTTCTGTAGCCTATTTCAAGTTCAAGTTTAAGATTTTTGTTTCTTCTGCCAAAAGCACCTTTTATTATCACAATCACTGAAACAAAAAAGGGAAAAAAATATCAAAAGCATTTCACAAAACACCATTCTATTCTGGTAGTGTTTCATTTGTTCACTTCTATGCTTAACATGTGTAACAATCACCCTGTCTTAGTGCTAGCTGGCTCCCTCTTTCTCACCATGACGTAAAATGTACACCTTTAAGAAGCACGATTCATTCATTTCAGGGAGATTCCACATCCAGACAGGAAGGCTGACCTGTGATGTAACCATGATGGGGGCGTGATACATCTAGATAAATCTATCTATCTATCTTCAGACAGTGTTAGTCATTCTGTCACAAATCACTTTTATGCAGTGACTCAACGTCAAACTGAATATGCGATTATTGTACGGCAGTAGACTAAATCTAAAAAAAAGAGTCAAAGAGTCAGATTCAAAGTAATGTGTCACATAAATAGCTTTAGCAGAGGGCAATTTATTATAAAAAAATATTATTTTCATTTTACAGCATGTGTACCATCTTAAAATGAACTTAATAAGCCTATTAAAATAGTTACATTAATTACTCCACCAGCTGTTGCTGCGTTCTTCACGCAGTGTTTCCAGCCACCAAGCCCTTAGGCTGGCCTCGTGCTATGCGACCCAGTTGAATGGACAAGGTGGAGGGCAGACCACCTGGTTAGGTGACCTATAGTTCCCTGCTGATTGTCACCTCTGGCTGATAATTTTGTGTGCACGTTGTCTCTGTCTGCGTCTCTGCTCCTGCAGGTATGCCTCGTTTATCAGGCCCCCGGGCTCTTCCCCCAGACCTCCCAGCACAGTAGAGCAGCTCTCAGCCTTCAGCTTCCTCACAACAAGTTAAGACCAGTCAGTTGTTAACCTGATGTTAACTAGTTGCTTCCTGTGTCCCAGAGTAATGCCCACACACAATACTGAATGGTTAAGATAATATTGGGTCATTGTCGTCGTCTGTCTCATCATTTCTGATAGATTTTGTCACATTTAGAGATACTCTTACATATTTCTTTAGTGCTAAGACCAGATATAATGCATTCCTTTACCTTAAACTCATAACATCATCGGAAGATATCATCAGGAGTCACCATCATCATCACCACCACCACCATGATCCATGATGTATAATGATGATAACAGTCAACACCACAAATTTGTACATCCTTTTCCTTTCCTTTATATTTGTAGATTAAATACAAAAACGTTTCCTCGGCCCCTAATTAATTAGTCAATTAATATACTGTATGCAACCGTTAACAATTAGGAATAACCACAATACGTTATTGTCATCATCTTCATCATCTCCCATCATCATTATCCGTTTTTTTTTCCTCGTTTTTTGTCCAAAGTTAATTTTCTATTCCCCATCCACTCCAATCTGTTATAATCAATATCAATTGCAGTCCGAATCTCTGAGTGGGCTGTCTGCTGAAGGGTACACACACACACACACACACACACACACACACACGGGCTGAGGGGGGATGGAGACATGCTCTCGAGTCTTAAGTCATCCAAGCAGCCAACCAGCTCTATAAAAGAGGTGTTGGTCTATACTGAATACCAAACAGG
>JANJYP010039860.1:0-34833 GCA_024605115.1 Rastrelliger brachysoma | reverse complement strand
TTCACAGAGATAGTCCTTGTTGCTTGGATACCAGATTCTAGTGTGTGTGGAGAGTGTGAGTGTATTGATGAACTGAGAAGCTGTCCCTCATCAGCGTATTAGTCATCCTGGAGAGTGAGCAACCTGAACACATACTGATACTACCTTGTAAAATATCTCATATATGATAGATCAGCTTTATTTATGTGAACTAGTGATATGAACTTCAGATTTTAAAAAAAATGAAATGAAAAAACACAAAACAGCAAACACTAATGTGCCTCCTCACCTGTTCAACGTTCTGTCCCTTCACCACATACTCGTTCCCCACCTTCACCCTTGGGTGGAGGAGACCCTTGATGAGGTCAGCTGAACTGACTCCCATCAGAAATGAAGCCTTGTCCGCACCTGGTAACCAAACAGAGTCAATCGCAAACTTGTTTTGAAAAATTAATGGTTCATTTGTGCCAGATGTTACGAAACTGGTTCTTACTTTCAGTGCCATCAGCCTCTGCCTGCTCCTCGCGTGGCTTTTGCTTGAATTTCATGTTGCCAAAGTGCATGATGGCTCCAACTATTTTGTAACAGCCATACTTCTCATCAGGTAGAAAGCCGAGGATGTCCATGGCATGCTGCAGAGAGACAGACAAAAATGTCTCAGAACTTGATATACTAGATCTGCTGCACTAAAATGCAGCTGAGTTTCTCTTCCTCGTGGAAAAGATAAAAGCCCTTACATCGGTGGCCATCAACTCTTGTCCATCATCCATGTTCTCCACAGTGGTCACCCCCTGGGAGCAGAAGTGGTAGTCGTACGGATTAGTGGAGACCAGCAGCATGTCTGGAACAAAAGATTACACAGTCATGACACAATCCTGCAATCATAGATAAAAAAAAATATCTGATAAAGCAGATGCAGTGACAAACCTAGTAGTTCTGGTTTCTTCTGCGACATAATCTGGTAGTAAATGTGGTAGCTCCTCTCACCAGGCTGTTGAAATATCACTCTGGATTTTTCCAGAAGATCTGAAAAAAAACAGAGAGAGGAGTTTGTACTGCATTTGAAACAAGAAAAGAAATAATTGGTATTAAAAATACTGTGTTCACAATATTAACTCACATCTATCAATATCAGCTGAGGCCAGTTTTCCAGTAGGTCCAAAGTGGATCCTGATGAATTTTCCCTGTGGGAAAAATATCAATGAGATACTAAAAAAAACCAACTAATATACAAAAGATATCAAGCTTATTTGAATGTGTATAAAATAATAAATGAAGCAGGGTATTTTCCAGGTACTCACAAAACGGGATGAGTTGTCATTCCTTAGCGTTTTGGCATTACCAAATGCCTCCATGGCGGGATTTGCCTCAATGATCTGATCCTCCAGAGTCCCCTGTGAGAGAAAATATCATTTTAAAAATCCTTTCCTGCATTTTTTATTTATTTATTTATTTTACAATTTACAGTTAATGTTGAATAATGTTCAGCAGCTCTAACTTACCCCTGTTTTAGTGGCAGGACTTTGCTGTAAAAGAAGAAGGCGAGAAGCCTGTGAGTACAATATCATGCCAAGCGTGGCTGTATAACACGTTTACAACCAAAGGGGAGCATTATGACCAACTGGAAAATTAGAAACTGGTTGTTAAAACTGTGGTAAAAAAAAAGAAAAAAACAATGACCACTTTGTTTTATATGATGAAGTGTGGTGAACGCAGGGGAGAAAGGGGGAGAAAAAATGATCATCAAACAACAGAAAAGTCAAAAATCAAAGGGAAAGATTATGGAAAATTTGGAGCCAAAAAAAATGGAAATGACATGGAAAGGGAAAAAGAAAAAGAATTCAAAAAATCAATAAGAAAGCATTGTGAAGTGGCTGGAAGTGGCTACACAACACATGAGGGTAAAGACTCAGACATGAATGTAATCAGTTCTCATATTAACCATTTTGACAGTGAGGAAAATGTATGGAAACGTATGGTTTAAAGGGAATACACTGAAGGACTCCTGGGACCAAAAAAATATGAAGAAAATAAAAAATAAAATGCAGCGGCAAAAAAGCTTGAAAAAGGGAGGTGGGGAACAAAAATACAGGTTGCCATTTCGGCCTTACTCCTTTCTTAGCCGATGCTTCCCCAAGAGCTGCCACAATGGCAAAATACTGAATGACACGTTTCGTGTTGACAGTTTTGCCAGCACCGGATTCTCCGCTATTGGAGTGTGAAAAATAAGAAAATGTAGATACAACAGGCAGAAAGTGGTCACAAAACTATAGATGGTAGTGTAAATCAAAGTCATGACACTGCATGAGAGAAAGAAGAAGAAAAAAAGGTGACTGAAAACAGATTTTAGTCAAAGCCAAAATCTTAGAGGAAAAAAAATCTTTAAAATCGACTGTGTGTACTAATATATTATCAGTGGCATTATCAGTGCTAATATAATTACAAGTTGACTAATGTGTGCGACTTGCAATGAGACAAAACATATATTAATTTGAAGCAGTTAATACTTACGTGATGAGCATGGACTGGTTCTCCCGATCTGATGAAGAGAAAATAACATGGGTTAACTCTTGTAACTCAGGTGTGTGTGTTTATATTTATTATATGTATCTACATGTTGGTTTTATATTGTTTACTTTAGTTTAGTTTAATTTATTTTGAAGGTGTAAAAAAACAAAATTATCATAGACTAATGTACAGTCATAAAGAATTATTTTTTTAAGTAAAAATTAAAAATAACAAGGTAAACATAAACTGAAAATTTTTCCTGTTTGTAGTGTGTGCATGTGTGACCACTTACTGCGCAGCATGTCATTGTAAGCATTGTCTGCGATGGAGTAGATGTGTGGCGGTGCCTCAGTGCGGCGTTTGCCTCTGTAGGCAGCGACCACAGGTGCTGTGTAGACTGGCAGCCACTTGTACGGGTTCACTGTCACACAGAAGAGCCCGGAGTAGGTCTGAGGTGACAGGAGGACAGCAGACATGATTAACCGTCATCCTACTGTAACCTATACTGTAAGAAATAATCACCATAATGAAATGTTAACTTATTTCCTCTCAAAACATTAGTTAGTTAATATGCATATTGTTCAAAATTAAAATATAGACTTTTCTTTAATACAAATTGTAGTTTTTATCCCAAGCACTACAGAGTGCCTCATAGCTGAGATGTGATACTTTAAATTAGGACCACAAAAATCAACTCAATAAATTCTTTCATTTATTAAAACTGCACAAGCAGAATTTTGTGTTTTGACAATATATTGGCATTTTTAAAAAGTACTAATTAAAGAAACAGTTAAACAGAAAACAATGATGTATAGTTATTAGGAACAAACTAATTAATAAAAAGTTAGAAAAAAAATAGTATGGCAGAATAAAGCACCTGTAAAATATACTTATGGGGGCCAAGTCAGTGTAACTCAGAATGATAATCAACATGATAATTCTGCTATAATCCCAAACTGAGAGATGCTGACAAGTTAAAATTGCCTCAAATCAACTCAATATTTTAATGTGGCTAATCATGCTTTCCATGTTTGAGAAGCACCATTAGTCCATACGCAGATACTCACGTAGATCATCCAGGAAGAGTAGCGTCTGCGCAGGTTGTAAAGGACAGAGGCCTCGTTGAGGTGTGTCAGCATAGCCATGTCCTCAATCATGTCGTATTTAGGAGGATTCATCTGCTGGATGTCATCCTCCTTCACTGTCAGGGTCTGATGGACATGGGGAAGCATGAGAAAATCATAGAAGGGTTTGCATTGTAAATGTAAAACTCTCAATGAACAAAGGTCTGTAGGTTTTCTTTCTGCAAGGAGGGATGATCTCTTACCCGCCCATCCTTTGTCTCAACAGTGGCTTTGTCACCTTTGAGCTCCTTGATCTCAATCTCAATGTAAGCTTCTTTTTCATCTGAGATCCAGGCTCGCTTCTTACCTAACAGCACAGCAGAGAAGTATGTACTGAGTGGGAAAAAAGCTAAATTTCCCAAAACAGATAAAGTAATAACAGATATCACAAAATTGAAAATATCCAGCTTGTGTGATAATAATACTCTATGTTGTTGTTTTTTATTGAACTATATTTTTTACAACTTTTCAAGTTAATAAATGAATAACAGTTTATGTCAATTAATTTACTTAAGGCACAAAACTTTTATAATAATAACAGATACATGTATGTTTAGTATTACTTATGTCTTGTCTATCTAAAGCAAATACAACAACACTGACAGGTTTACTGTATGTCACCCCATCAGCTGAATTTGTACATTATTTAGCGACAGATAACTATTTAAAATCAAGTCCAAACTAAATTAAATTCTGATATGAACATTTTAATGACATGTGACTCATAGGAGTGTGTTTCTTTAAGTCCCCTTATTAGGTGTCTAGATAATATCAGACCTACCGTCAAAAGATACGTTGTGCACCGCCACCAGCTCCATTTCTGATTTGCGTAAAAACGGTGCAGCCTCCCCGAACTCCCTCATGTCAAAGCGCGACATGGTGGAAACTCCTCACCGGCCCAAAAACCGGACACAGGCAGACAAGTTGTGGAACTCCTTTGGTAAGAAAACAACATTTTTTTTGTTAGGATCAGTAATTCGTAAAAAACTAAAGCTGTTTTTGTTACTTCAGCCTTCCATTATTGATTGATGGATGTGGCCAGCTGCAGCCAAAAACAAAACAAAACAAAAAAAACAATACGTGGCCATGAAACCGCTGTGCGTAAAGAGCGCAAATCCACAATTACCAAAATGAAAACTACGAAAACACAGCAGTTTATGCGGACAAAGAGGACAGAGGAAGATGAGAGCCCTACTGACACGTGTCAGCGAAGGTGAACAGTACAAGTATACTATGATGAAATTAAGACTCTATAAGACGCTTTAAAGAGGAGCCAACTCGCGCGTAAAACACGTAGTGACCAACCTACCAAACAAAGGCAAAAAGTTCTCCACTGACCCCAGGACGACCACAACGAAATGACAGCTTGGCGAGATGTGCCCTCCTTTATACTGTGCTCCTCAAGGTCACGGTCAGTGCACATTTGTCCCTCATTAGCATATGCCACCTCCTCCGACGCCCATTGGTGCTGCGCGCCTGTCTCAATTGACACAAAAGGAAAGCTACGTTTTTGTCATTGCGCTAAACCCAAGCCGGCTATTTTTGTATCCCAGTTATTTTATGCACTGTACACACTGTGAGGGAGTGGGAGAGAGTTGCATTAGGAGCATCCCTGTAGGGGGGAATTTTTTCACTCCATACATTTTGAAGGGCGATGCATCATTGCCTAAATCAACACAATAACTTGTGTCCTCACCTAGCAACAGAAACTGGAAATTTACCAGAATATTCTTAGAAAACTATGAAATGATATGCGCAAAAAAGCTACAGCCATAGGTGTATGTATATGAGTGAAATATATTTATGAAGCTTATCCTCCCTCAAACTACTGATAAACACAAATCCACTAATCCCTCTTTAGGTGTCTGATGCTCATGAACTCATGTTGGCCTCCAAGTCATTGCTACCACTGTTACTTTTGTGTTGTTAAGAGTCAACAGGGATGTTTGCTATTGTGTATGGTCACAGAGGATGCAACCTTAGAAGAGATTATTTCAGGAGCTGTGTGGCATTAAACATGCTACTATAAATAAACTACATTATATTAATAGAGAGAAACATGGCGCATGGCTTCTGCCACACAATAAAGTGCTTCACATGAATTCAAAAGCAGTAGATATGAACATTAATTCAGGCAAAATGTGAAATGGAAAATTGTGAATTTAAATTTTGTCTTTTTGAAATTTTCTCCATAACACCATACACAGCAGTATCTTGAGCTTTAGCGCCTGGGGCCTCAGATGAAAGTGAAGTTAAGTATATCTTGGGAACCATCTGCTGATAGCGCAGTATGTTATATTTCCACATGTAGCTGCTGTAATTTTGTGTATCTAGTCATTCTGGCATAAGCACTGCGCCTCTCACACTTTGGCTCCACCAGATCTGACCTTCAGAGCAAGGGGAGAGGTTGGTGCCTGGTATGAGAGCAGGGTGACAGTGCAGCACGGGGGGAGGGAAAGGGGACCACAGTTTCTCAGAATAGACAAAGCCAGAGTCCAGCATTCCTGATAGGGAGATTGACTGTTAACTGTTGGCTGCGTTGAATTTTGCACAAAAGTCGAAGACATTCGTTTACTGTCAACGTAGTCAGAGTAACTTTTATCAGCCTTAAGAGGTGATAGGTCTGCTTGTAATATTGCAGAGTGTGTGTGCTTGCTTTACTTTCAACCTACACACACACACACACACACACACACACACACATGGACACACACAAACACATGCACAAACAAGAAAACAAACTCCTACATGGATGTCTTGGCTTGAGGATCGGCCATCTTTGTTGATGCCGCTATCTGTTGCCGTGGCAGACTGAGAGGTGTTGCCGTGATGGCTGAAACTTTCTTGGGCATCAGTTAGATAGAGCGGGCCTGAGCTATTCTGGGACAAGGGGCTCTTCAGAGAGGCAGAGGCTGGTTTATGTAGTATGTCACTCGCTGCACCATTTGAAAAGCTGGTATGCTGATAACACATGAGTAGGAGATGAATCCCAAAGTCCCCAGAGCTGCTGGCTTTAAATAAGTCCACATACTTCGGCACGTAAACACACACACATACAAATACATAGTGAAGTGCATGCACTGTTAGCAGCGTCCCCCAGCACATCTCTCTGCACTGCTATACTGCAGCCCACTGCAACAGCTGACTTCTCAGACCAACAGCTCTCCTTACATCCCCAGTGTTCTTCAAAATCATTTAGACCCTGAACATGGCCAGACCCATTAATGCTCATGTTTTGATTATTGAACATTTGTGCAGCTTTAAATTACTCTCCTGTATAAAATGACTTTCCTGGAGTCCAACTGCAGGCCTCGGCTCCAAAATGTTGCTTGAGTCCTCAGTTCATTCTGGGCTTTGGCCTGCCGTCAGGTTGATGATGTGCGAGCGAGGAGCCGACATTTTGGGCATCAGGACTTGATCTGGGGGTCGGTCACAGTTGTTTTAGATCATCATGCACTGAATGCCACCAGGCTTAGGCAGCGAGATGTAGAGAATGGATTGGGAATTATGACTGCAGTCATTCTCATCAGTGTTGAATCGTACTCGACATGGTCCGTCTTCATCTCCATGCACAGGTGGGAGTGTTTATCAGCAACAACACTGCCAAAAGAGGTATACAACATGTAAAATGAACTGCAGCTGCTTTTACATTCAAACCCTGTCGCTATAATTCTGATTTCATCAAATGAAAATATGAAACAATCATGACAATATAATCAATATCAATATCTCCATTTTTTAAATTTGTTTTTAGTTGTTTACTTCAAAGCACTTTTAGATTAATTTCTTGTATAAAATATACTTTATAATTAAAGTTTATAATGCAATATGCACTTATGGAAAGGCAATAGCAGCCACTTTTTCTACAACCAGTAATCTATCTGTGCAATCTGTAGATATTTTACAGTAATAAAAATCTTTAAAAAATAGACAGAAGAAAGACATTTTTACTATCCGGTCTATTTTCTATTTCCTGCTTTTCTTTGTTTCCTTCAGTTGGCAACTGTTGAAAAATGCTATATGGATAAAGTTTGCCTGCTTGAGGGAACAAATATTAGGATCCCTGTTTTGCACTATGCCAGTAACCATATAAAGATCGGTGAAGCAGTGTTTCATTTTGGATCAAAGCATTCATCGCCGGTGGATATTTCTGTAATCACCTCGTGCCTGCCCACAATACCTTGCAGCAACTGTGCGGGCTCAGGTCTTAGCCATCGGTTCATCAGAGTGGAGACGGGCAGACGCGTGGCACAAACACACTCTAAAGCCCCTAATTACTCTTCCACACCCGCTCCACCCCTCTGACATCCACTCACACACAGGCAACAATAACACACGGCAGAAGTTAATCAGTCTTTTAGCGAGCCATTTGAGGGTTTGATGCCTTTGCTATTAGCCTCTGGCTCCAGACAATACCCAGTCTCTCATTGTGCTAAGTTGTGGTCTGGGTCAGTGGGCCCGGCCTGCTCGGCCAGCCCTTCCCTCAGTATGCATGGCAGCCCTCAGCTGTCTTTCTATTTCAGGAGCATGGAGGCATACCTCGACCCAGCTGGGGCATCAGAGACAATGGGCATGCTGCCTTATCCAAACACAGGCCCGCAGACAATCTGACGCACTCCAGGATCCCAGTGAGAGCCCTGCTGCAGACCCCTCCTGTCCAGTCAAGCAGAAGTAAAGGGTTAACAAGGCTGTGTGGACACTTAGACACATTACTCAGGAGCTTGAAGGCTTGCTTTAAACACCCCACGAAGAGCAATTCACTACAAGGAGAGATTAATCTGTTGTGTGATGTGTAATGATTGACAGGAGGGTGACAGAAAGTAAACACAGCCACAGTCAGCCAATCCTCTTTTTGACACTGGTGTTTCTGTTGTGAGCTGTTAGCTGTAGCTTTGTGGACACATATTTGTCTTAATTCATTTTTGAAAATGAAACACTTGATTACTGCTGTTTCTTATTTGATTATTTGAAAAATGGGATAATTATGGTGAATTGATCCGTGTACATTCACATCTCTGATGTCACACTGATGTGGTGTTTTCAGTTTTCCTTGTTTTCTTTGTGAATTGTTTATGGCTACACTGAGCAGTTCATTTCACACTAAGATTTTCCCTCCATGTTTTTCAGCGTTTATATTCAGGTTCCAGTGAAATCACTGGTTCTTAACAGCGGGCCATGACTTCAGTTGCTCTGCTTGACTTTAAATAGAATTGGAAGGGAAGCCTGTCTAGCTGCTTGGAAAGACCTTCAGTTAGTGACCTACAGCATCTCCCTGTCAGGGTAGACATAACTTCACCTAATTTACTATCAGTCCCATTGGGGGTCTGTAAGAGACGTCCAGGGATGCAGGTGGCCGTGCTCGGCCTGTGACCATAATTGCTGTTTAGACAGAGCTGCTGTCACAATGAGAGGCATTTCACTGAGACGCGTGGCGGCTCTTTCACAGTTTACACAGGCTCCAGTCCCTTGTATATTTCCTTCATACGTACATGCATTCACGCATGCACCAAAGTACATGCATATACACACTAACATCATCGCCACCTCTGCAAGCACCTCAACAATGGAAGACCTGAGGTGCGTGTCACCTGTTGTCCGTGGCAACTGCTCTAAATTACGGAGGGAGAAGTGGGCGACTGGCAGCGCGTGTTACACCATCAAATTGTGTGTTCAATTAGTCCACATGGTTGCCAGGCAGAATCCAAGCAAACTGTTGCAGACCACTCAGGGGAAATATTAGCTGAAGCAGAGAGATTCACTCTGTGAGCAAACACAGGAACACAGACCTGAACAAAGCTGAACAGGTCTGTGTACAAAATCTGAAGATACTGCTTTCTAATAAGTCTTACTATATACTTTGATGGGTTTTTAAAGTGAATTAATAGCCTGGATGAAACATATTTTAAGGATACTGTACAGCTGAAGCACTTTTTCTGAATCATTATTACAGTCCACAAAATATAAAGTGGACTAACTACATCCATTTATGCTGTTCAACACCTTCACTCATGCAAAACATTCAGCTCATATGTCAAGAGTAAATAAATTCAACTGGTGCATCATTGTTACAAAAATGACATGAATGAAACCCACCAGCATTTTTTCAGTGTATTTATTTCCTCATTTAGGCTTACAAGCAGTAATCTGATGGTGACATCATAAACGTTCTCTACAGTGTCAACATAAAAATCTACATTCGCAGGTTTCTCACTCTCAGTGTGCAGCTATACCTGTGTTCACAACATTCAAAAGACAAATCAAATATAACTTCATGTGAAATAGGAATGATCTGTGTTGTATTGATCAAGTCTGGTAACAGCATTTTATTTACCTCATAAGAAACAAAACTCTCCTGGCACAGTGAACCCTCCCCTGCACGTCTCTCCCTCTACAGCAGTGCACTTTCATATCATCCCTTCTGCACGACAGGACTGCTGTCCCTCTCTGAAATCTGTCTGCTCATATCCAGTAACTGTGGTATCTTTAAGCTCAGTTTCACCCCCTGTGGTGTGAAAAAGGATATAATTTGCACTAAATGTGATACTGTTGCTACAGTGATTGACATTTATGTGCCTGTTATGAATTATTTTAATGGGAGTACTAGCTGACAAAAATGTAATGCCATATTCATATTTAAAAGGTGTCAAACATTGTGCCTGATGATTCATACAACGCGCATGTGGATGATTACATACAGAGTTATACAGTTCAACCGGAATGCAGTGTAACCCATTTTGAAAATGTATGAAAGTAATAACAAATGCTTATACTACGGAGAGAAATTGAACTATGGATTTGAGAATTGTACACGTTGTGTGGGGGAATATTTCATTCATTGCAAATGAGAAAAACTATAATGAATATCTGCAGTCATCATGTTAATAAGCTTATAAACAAATAGCTTTGCAGTTCTACACAAAATCTGATTCTAACATCCAGAATAGTTTATTACTTTTCTGTAAAGCATTAATAAATAAACTATACATAAAAATCTAGACGAATTTTTAAAAGTTTGACTGTTGTAGATAAAAATGACATCTTCCTTGACTGTCATTATGAATTACAAGAATTTGAACACTAATGACAAAAATATAAGATTGCTGGACAGTCACTGAGCTGCTTTGCCATCTCAATTTATTCATTTTGATGTCTGGAAAAAACGTCTTAAGACAAAATATAGATCTCTCAAAAGAAGTTGGTCTGATTCGTGTTGGTCTTAAACCTCAAAGATGTGGGAGGTTACCCTTGAAAAATGAAGCTCTACAACTACAGTTCATTGTGGTATCTGTGACAACTTAGCTTCTGAATTTCTCAAATACCTCCTCTGCAGGGTTGGGTTCTGTAGTGTAGCTAGTTTGTACTTTCAGTGGTTTAACACCATCATTAACTCTTGTTTTTCTTTAGATTTTGTGGAAGGAAGTTACCGCCACCACTTTAATAAGGCTAAGTATGACTAATGGGAAATTAAAAACATATCATCCAAGTTACAATTAAAAAAAAAAAAAAAAGTGTATGTTTTGGATGTTCTATAAGATGCTTTAGGCTTTTATGGTGTCTGTTAACTGATCGTATGATGTCACCGTTTAATCTTTAATAATTCTATTAACTTTGGCATTGTTCCAGTTTATTTCTGCATTTTTAAAAAAAAAAATATCCTTCTTTTCATAATATCAAGTAGATAAAAATGTGGCCTGTATTATCAAGGGCATGTTAATGTGAGGAGGCGGTCAAAAAAAAAAAAAAAAAAGAAAATATTTGGGAGTCCTGGTTTATGGCGCCAACAGCTGACATAATGAAGGCATTCAAGCTTTAGTCATGTGTCATACCCTCTTTCATGGGTTTCTCTTTTTGCTTTCAACTTGCCAACAAAGCAAAAAGAAAATATCTTGAAATATCACACAAACACTGAAATATCTTAAGGATGGTATTTCCTGCATTACAGAAAGAGCTCAGATTTACTTCAGCAGCTTTAACTTAAGCTACTTACGTAAGGTTACTGTATCCTAACAAAAATAACAACATAAAGTTCCCTCTGTGGATATATTCTGGAGGGATAATTTACACACATTTACACATTTCAACAACTGGTATGTCAGTGATTTGGTGATTGGTTCTAGTTCTTTTTTCAGCCAGCAGAGGGCATCAGCCTCAGCCTCATCCTCCACAGACCTCTGAGAGATCCTGCCAACATTTAACAGCTAGTCAGAGCTATGTGGGGCCCTGGGATGTTGAGCAGTGAGAAGTTGGAGCAGGAGCAGGTGAAGAGAGTCCTGAGGGAAAGCCCTGTGCTTCTGCTTCACTCTCCGAGACGTAACAGAAGGATCAGTTTGGCATCCAGAAAAGTGCTACTTCCCGGCAACAGGCCAGACACTCGGACAGCTGGCACCGTGTGTGTCTCAGTCCTCCTCTTCTCTTCTCACACTGCATTTAGCGCACAATATGACAATGTTAGCAATCTGTTGTCATCTCTAAATTGGTTGTTTCAGAATAGTGTGAACATCAGAGATTGGAGTCTCAGAAGAAGTCTAACCTGTGGGTATACAGCTAGAAGAGAGGAGAAAGAATGTTAAATCTGAAAAACCCCCAAATATTTCCAACTGAGAGAGTGTAACAGTTCAAACAGAAACATTTGTATGCATCAGATCAAACAGCATTGAAAAATGTAAAGCTAAATTTGCCCTTTTGGTTGAAAGCATTGTGATCCTGACCAATGCTACCCTCTGCTGCCACAAAGCATCAATCACATGTCCACACTGTCTCTGAAATATGTATATTACATTTTCTCCTCTGTGATTAAACTCATTTTGACGAGTCTATTTATTTATTCAGACTACAGTGGCTGCATAATGAGTACTTGAAATATTATTTATTTGATTTTTGGAGACGTTTGCGTGTGAGAAAGTCGTTAAGTTTACAGTGATTTTATTTCATCTGGAAGAGGAGATCTATATATTCTATCACAAAGGAAACACATTTAAAATGATTTGACTTTCTGATCCTCAATCAGTAAGGTCTTAAAAGTGCAAATATTCTTAAGTTTTCATATAACCCTTATCATTTCATGCTTGAAAAAGAAGGTGAAAAAAAATGATCTTAAAATAATATTTTTAACAGAAGCAGCTTGTGTGTTCATTGCCACCTATGTAGACACTTTATGCAGAATATGATTCACTATGAAGTTATTATTATCTGTCCAGGAGCAGTTTATTGTTGACGTGCAGAGTCAGCTAAGAGGAGCTCTGTGACCTGCAGGCAGACAACACTGAGTCTGTGCTTTTCTAAACATCAAGTCATGACAAAGTGAGATTACGTCTTTATTGTGGTATGTGAATAAATCTCCTGACTCAGCATTTCCTCCAATGCTCTGGAGACGTTGTAACATGGTTTACAAGTTACTTGGATCTCATTTAAACCTCCTCATTTCAATAACATTTTACATCAGCCCTGGTACAAACTAACTTTGATAGATATCTGAATGTGAGTAAGAGTTTGAATTCTAAACATTTTGATTTATCAATCTTTTAAATCAATCAAACAAAGTGAACCAATTAAATGTGTTAGACATATTTTATACTGTAAAGTCACCATAAAGTCACTGTGATATTTTCACTTAACTTAATAAATATTTTATTTGGGTAGGACAGTGATATGTCCCAAGTCGGTGATGTGACAGCAAAATGTGGGTTACTATCAGTGACATTTGTAGTTGCAAGGACGTGTACAGTAAACTCCTGAATTCTGGCTGAGCACTTTAGGGGAGATTTATTCTGAGACTCTGAGTTTCAGTGAGAACTGAAATTAAATTTTTGACAGTGGACTCATCATAAACACAAAATTTACTGAAAAGGAAAAGCAGAAAATTTAAAGTTATGTCATTGTAATTTCTGCCAGATACTGTTTTACATTAATTTGATTAAATGCATTTGAGTTATATAAAATAAGCGCACATTTCATTATTAATAAGGCTCAGATGGTGTTCAGTCTAATATAACAAGGAACACATAGTTCAGGGCAGCCAACCAGTGTTGTGCTATTCTTTGTTTGTTGTAGGTCAAAACTGAACAAGTGTATTTGAATATATTTAAAGATATTAATGTGTTCATAGACACAAATACAACTTTACCCTCACTGATGGTGCTTTGCTCCAGTATTGTCTATCTGTGCAGTGTTACATCTTCTCCAGCAGACGGAGCCAGGCTACAGATTGTCACCAGTCATGTCACGGTTTTGAGTTTGTTCACATGTGGTCATTCACTGAGACAAAAGGAACCTTATGAGTGACTCAACTGCACCTTGCAAGCAGCTGGTTTCAGGACTTTCCAAGGAACAAAAGTAAAGTTACATTTTACAAAAAATGGACAATTGTATACAATAGAGTAAAAAAAACGTTACAATTATCTGATTGTATTCTCAGAACAAGGTTATTTTAACAAACAGTCATTGAAATGGTGTTTCTCCGTGTTTCTCAATGACAGGAAGGGGCTATCGCTTAGGAAGTGGAAGTAGGAGCGTCCCTCTCTCACACTCACACTCCCCCCATGGTCATCCACTCGCCTGCCCATCCTGTAGCTGTGAGCGGTGTGAGCCAGGAACACCCCCTCTCTCCAGGGCTATGGCTGCCTGCTAGTATTTTGGTAATCGTCATCCTCCCTGACCTGCTGGCCCGATCCTGGCGCCAGGAGTCTCCATACCTCCCCTCCACCTCCCCGAGTCGACTACCCCCGACCCCACGGATAATTCAGACCAGCTGTTGCAAGGTGCCTTGCTTACTTCCAAGCACTATGCTCACACTTGCCTTCTCTATAGCCTTGAGTTTGTCTCAGGGAAAAAAAAAAGGACGGCTGTGGGCTTTTTTGGAGGCCTCTCAGTCTTTGCATGGGGTCTCACTGGTGCATAAAATAAATCCAAGTCAATCACAGGCCTGGTTCCTGCTCTGCAACAAATCAGTGCAATGTCTGGATTTGATGTTGCAATATGGAAACACACATTCGGTGGGGTCGTGCTGTGGCAGGGAGTCAAATGCTGATATTTGCTTTTCCCTGGTTCTTCATCAGTGTCACTGACCTGAATTTCTTTCATTCCTCCAACCATCCAGTCTTAATGAAGTGGAATGTGTGTCACTGTGAAATGAGAGTCCCGCATTGAATTGAGTTTTGTTGCGATATGCCTTCGCAGAGCCATCTCTTCATTGGAGTCACATGAAGAGCATGTGCGTCCTCGATGATCAAGTGATACTGCGAGGGGATTGAGAGTTATTGCCAAGGAATGTTTGACAAGAAGGACGGGACAGAAAAGAAAAAGGCCTCAATTTGCCATAGATCCTTCTCCTCCTTCACTGAATTTGTGTAGCGGGGAAGAAAAACGTGTGCGTTTTTGCTTCTCTTTTTGTAAACTTGAGTGTTTTTGGCATTTGGGGGCTCTGTGTAAAATAAGGTGCCTCTCTGTCTATGGCCTAACCACAGTGGGACTTTGGACTGAGATGGAGGGGAACCCCAAGCTTTTGATCCCCACTCCACAACCCCCAGCACTGCTGAGTAATGGCCCACGAGTGAACTGCACGTACATGTGTGTGTGACAGAGGTTTGGATTGTTTTTCTCATGGTGGTGGTGGTGGTAGTGGTGCGGTTGCCTCGTAGAACAGCAGTAGATGGTTGTCAGAGACAGAGGCCCGATAGAGGGGGTGGGGAACTGGTACAAAGAGCTGTTCTGGTGGAACTATGGAGGAAAATAGTTCATGCTGCACTGGGATTTCCTGCCTTTGCCCTGGCTAGCCCCCCCCAACCCCACCCCCACCCCCTCCCTCTCTTGTCTACCCGCTCTGTTCTTGACGCCCTTCAGCAGTATGGAAACTGCTCAGCACAATATTTCAGCTTGAAATGGGTGAAGCAATTGATTTAATGAACAGGAATTGAGAAACTGTGGGGTGAGAGATTCAGTGTTGGTGCAAACTTTTGAAATCAGGTTTCCATAAGTCCATTTCCTCCTTTAATATGTCCACCCACAGGCTTAGTGCAGATGAATAGTTCTGAGTGTACACAGTGTCTCATTCATGTCTCTTACATTGAAATGCAGCGTATCTGTATGCTGTTATCTGATCTCTTATCATGCACAGCTGGAATACACATTGCTTCGCCCCAATTCCGCTGCTGTGAACAGAGGAAAGCACAAGACAGCTACACCACCAGCCAGTGGTAAATGTAGAAAGGACAGGTGCTTCACCATTTGGCTGCCCTCAGACATATCGCGTGGGTGTCAAAGAGGAGGTGGACAAGGGTACGGGGGGTCTAAACCAGTCCCCTTCTCTTCCAGGCCTTTGATCTTAGGTGTCAATGGCGGAGCTGTGGGGCATGTGTCACTCATTAGCAATGTGGTGAGAGTGTGGTGGCTCGCAGGTTCTCCCAGTGTGGAGCAGAGTGGAGAGGATGCTGTGAAAATGGCTGCTCATGGGGTGTTCCTGCTAATAAACCCTGATGGTGGCGTCAGGGTTTTAGGGGGGCGGGGGGGTTATTAGAGGAGTAAAAGAGAAAAAAAACAAACCCTGGAGGAAAGCAGTGCAGTTCACTATAATAACTGCCTATGTGTTTAGCATTGCTTTCGTTGCGCTTTGTGGTGCACACACTTATGCTAAACTGATAGCACAGGAAGTCAAATAGACGATTTCATTGAAAAGCCTCGCTGCCAGCACTCACTGTCTTGGGAGAGGAGGGAAATGGAAACCAGATGTCTGAGATCCTCCGTGAATATGTCAAAGCTCTCAGACTATGTCAGTTCCTCCATGTCCTATTGGTGGATTGAAACTTTTCTGCACCGTCATCAGTAATGTCTATAATACACCCTCCCAGTGGACATCTCATACAGCCTTGGCTGTATCTACAACCTGGAGACTCCGGGAAAGAAGCTTCACTGTTCCAAAAGATGATCTTTTTTCTGTTCCTTAGGTTTCAGGCCTCACCACATTCCTCAAATTTCAGGGTAACTTCCCATATCCCAGGGCTCAGTCGGGTGGCAAATCTCTCAGCACTCCTTTGTGGATAGATTGCTTTCTCTTGCTTGAGAAAATAACAAGCTACAGAGTAATGACTTAACAAGCAACAGGATAATGGCTTCAACATGTGCAGGACTGTGTGCATGTGTCTGTGTNTGTGTGTGTGTGTGTGTGTGTGTGTGTGTGTGTGTGTGTGTGTGTGTGTGTGTGTGTGTGTGTGTGTGTGTGTGTGTGTGTGTGTGTCTGTGTGTGCGTGTGTATGTGTCTATTGTTTGGGAACCAACTGTGCAGAATCAACTGACTCTATGTTAGGTTGGAGTTGTTTGAAAGCTGGAACGCTGATGAATAGATCCCTCTCCTCCAGGTCTGGAGCCTCGGAGCCTTTGGGGACTCAGCAGCGCCCGGTGCGTCACAATGACAACGACGGCCTGTGGGGTGTCGGGTGTTTTCCATCAGAACCAGCTGCTGTGTAGGCCTCCCACACAGAAGAACGCACCTCCGTGTGTAAGCCTATGTGTGTTAGCCTGTGTCTGCATGCTTGTGTCTTGGGATGTTGGAGACAGCGTGACAGCTTGTGTAGTAAATAATGACAATATTACAGCTGCTGTATGTTATCTGTGTGTGAGTGTGTATGTACATAAAGCAGATTGTTGCTGTTTACTGATTCTGTAGCAGTGTGTTGATGCCATGCATCTGTTCCCAGGGCACAGTGCCTTGAGTCTTAACTTTCTTTGATCTCCAAAGGAACAAATGGGAAGCACTTGACACCTCAGCCTTAACAGTGACAAACCAAACTCCTATCTTTGCTGCGAACGTGCCCATCTCACATACTGGTGTGGCTTAAAGACTCTGTGAACTTGTGAGGCTGTTCATGGGAAATGACATGCTATGGACACTATGACTCAATTGGCAATCCTCTTCCTGTCAGTGGTATTCATGTGTGCGACAAATTTAGTCTTGGCATGACCTGACTTGCCTGAGAGGGGTGCTTCTCCCTTTCACAAACAGCTTTCAAACCTCCAACAAATCAAAACCCTCAAAACTACCGAACAAGTGGGGAGAAAATTTGTTTCCCAGCACACCGCCCGACGCTGTTTACATACTGTTACACTGTGACATGTTCTGACAGGTGGGCAGAAATCGACATTACTTCTTTCATCATACTCTGTCGAGGCCTCTGGCAATATCTCAACGTCCTCTTACTCCTTGTCTGGGAAAATATGCTCAGGTGCGCTCCACTGTGCCAAACAGGTGATATTTCCTCCAGTGTCAGGTGGAGAGGACTCTTAAGCTTAGGTTTAAGGTGTGTAGGATGACTCCACCACCACAGTAAAATGTTGCAACAGGTATTAATGGATTGGCAAGAAATTTTGTGCAGACATTCAAGTTCCCCCAAGGATGAAACCTAATCATTTTGATGATCTCCTGACTTTTGCTTTAACCACATTTGTGGTTTTAAATGAAATACGACAATAACAATGGGATGGATTGCAATGAAATCTGGTATACACATCCATGTCAAAATCAGGTTTGGTGATTTAATACCACCACTGTCAAGTCAAAATTTCACTGTGTCCAATTCTCTACTTCATGACCAAACATGAAGCCTCCGCATTTTTTCTGTTTAGCGCTAATGAGCAAATTAGAACAATTAACATTATATAACATGTTTACCATTATATCTGCAAAACATCTGTGTGTTAGTTTTGTTACTGTGAGAGATTTGTCATGTAAGCTCAAAGAACCACTGTGCAGCATCGCATAACTGCTGTCACATTAGTATTGTGATCACATTTCATTTTATATCAAGTCAAGGCCAGTAAAAAAAAAATCTGCTTTAGTTGCTTTTGTGTACAGCAGCTCCTCAGCTCGCTGTGATGCCACACAAGAATTTGGGAGTAATGACAGTTTTGGAAAGCTGGGTCAAGATACTCTATGAGAATCTGTTGTTTCCTGTCCCAGGGTAGAAGTTGGGTTTATTTTCTCCCTCCTTCTCCCAATCCGTGGCTCTCTCCAATCCCATCAACCCTAGTGTGAGGCAATGCCCAAAAGGACACACAGAGGGAAAGCAAAGAGCTCAGGCGCCATCCATCCTTCTGCCTCTCCCCCTTCTCTTCTCTCTCGCTATGCTTCTCACTGGCATCGAGTCTGCAGCAACACATGTCTCTGATCAAGTCCAGCCTGCGTCATCAGTTAGTAAACTCCAGGCTCCAGGAAAACCAACAGAGAGCACATTCATAGCCGGCGACCCTGTGACTGAGTGTGTGATTCATTACTCTTTAATATGCACCCCCTACCCCCATCCCCTAACCCACCCAACCACTTCTCCAATCCAGCCTCGGGGCAACTCCACAGCCTGATCAAATCCATCATTAGGCATACTTGTGGTGTTACCGCCGTTGGCCTTCTTATTTACCAGATGCAGCGGTTGTGTCTCTGGCCTGTTTGCTGCTCAGCAGAGAGGAATTAGCTCTGCATTCTGACATTTACATCAGTACTCTGAACTGTAGCGTGTCAAGAGGAAGACAACAACGCTGCAAGAGATGTCCCTGGGGAGAAGGACTCCCACCAAACTTAATCGGAAAATGATTAACACCAAAAACAGAGAGTAATGAAGTGTTCTCAAGCAAGGTAACAGACAATGAGAGGTGCTAATCTTGGTGGAGGAGGCCAAGGGTGTAATACATGAGGTGAGAGGTGCCTGGGGAGTACAGCTGAGGATAGAATGATCGTTTTGATGCTTTCAAAAACTGAACAGTCCTTCTATTCTAATGCATAACGCATGAGGATGGCTCTGTTTCCAGACAATTGCCTTTTCACACTGATCCCACTGTTGAGGTTATATTTTACTCATCCCAATTCCCAAGTAACATGGTGATGCGGTCACGCTTTATTTGGATTGCCCGATACTGATTATCAGCTTACTGTCAAGTGACTGTAACGTGTCAGTGTAACAACTACGGCTTTCAGGTGATAGTCACAAGTGTGAAGGGAAGTCTACGCATATTCAGTGTCTATGTCACAGTTAATTTTGAGCAGGTCATTGAGAAGTACCAGGATGAAGCCCAGACTGGAGTTAAAGTGGGTGTCTGGAGGCTTTTCCTGGGAGAGTTCTCTCCAGGTCTTATGTGTCATGAGTGCAAGATGGGTCCTGTTTATGAGATGCTGACAGCTCCTTCCTGTCTCCCAGGCCGTGAGCCCTAACTGCTGCTGCGCCGAAGGCCACTCTTAAGTTCCTGGCCACCCAACTCCACCCCAGAAAGTTGGCTTTAAGAGCAGCCATGGGTGGGACAGCTGATGGGGGTGGGGGTGGAGGGGGGGATGGGACATGGCGCTGGCAGTGGCAGAATGTAGCAGCAGCAGCAGCAGCAGCAGAAACAGCACTTGAGCTCTGCAGCTCCTCAATACAGGCTGCTTTTTTGGATAAAGTAGGCCAATGTAAACTCCCACTTCCTGTCGGCCTTGTCTCAGAGGGGGAGAGATGATCCTTCTGTGAAGAGGGAAAGGGCTGCTGCTCTNACACACACACACACACACACACACACACACACACACACACACACACACACACACACACACACACACACACACATAAATAGAAATACAGCCGTAGAAGCAGGCAGAGAGTGAGTGGGAGAGAGCGAGTGAGAGAGCGAGGGATACACAAACACGGTGGGGTTCAGGAATGTTAAACACATGCTTTATGGCATAAATAGCAGCCACTTTTGGTAAATTACAGTGAGTGCTCTGGCACTGTAAAGCACACAGCAGGAAAAGGCTCTCAGATTTCAGATCCAGGCCCTCCGCTCTCCCCAAGGAACAAGAAGGGAGCATGTTGTGTTTTCATTTCTCTATAAAAAGCCAGAAATAAGTACAGTAACTTGTGATGCAGCAAAGATTTTAAATATATAAGTTTGTACTGGCAGAAAGAAGCTGCACTGCCTCTGCTGCAATAGTGACTTGGTAAGACAAGAATAAAGCAACGTGTTCCAAAATCTAGAGATATATAGAACTAAAATTAAAAAGATTGCATCAGAGTTATGAGTGTGTGGTTCTCTCTCACTAGAATGTGCTTTTTTCCTTCAGTTTTTTCAAAGATGATGACCAAGATGAACATCACCATAAAAAGTCAAAAAACATACAGACTTGAGAGTAAAGCAAACTTTAAATGATAGAATTCTTATAATTGGCTTTGCCAGCAGAGCTCACCCCCTCACCTCAAGACATATAACCAGCTGACATCATCAAAATAGTCCTGAGCTAACATCCACCAGCTGAGATTTTAACAGCCCTTTTATCTAAAAGCATCCTGGGCTATGACATGAGACCATAATGGCTGAAGTAACCACAATCAGGGACTTTCACATTGGTTCCACATTGGACCTGGTTGGTGTTTGTGCACAGATGTTTTAGAATCTGTATAAGCAATCTTGTTTGAAGTACTGAGTGTGTGAGGTGAGTCACTTGTGCTTGCTGCAGTGGTCGTCCTGGCTAGTAGCTGTGCGTACATTTCCCTGACTCAGAGGGAAATAAGGAACTGCTCCGTGGAACAGCTTACCTCACTCTGTGCTGGCCTGGCTGGGCCTCAGCCCACGCACACCGACTAACTGACTGTCTAGTGGCCTGACTTACTGACTGAAAGCAGAGGAGCCATGGGAACCTAAAGCTCCAATCTGAGCAGACTCTGACTCACTGTCTAGGCGGAGGAAGAGGAGAATGTTATACTCTCCCTGTGGAGAAAAAAAAAATATACACACAATGCAATCACGGACGTAGCTTACTAGAATTCCACCTTTAGATCACCTCAAGGCCTCTGGTGAGCACGTATGAATTCATGCTAAATCTTGGGATTGATTGGAAACAGAAGTCAACATTCCCCTCAAGTTCTCTTAAACTGTAGACACACATTCACATGTGCAGTCTTGTTTGCACAGTGACAGTGAGAAGTAGATGGCAGGTGGAAACTGAAAGCAGGTGCATTCAGTTGTTCCTATCCATCATGAAGTGTATTCACCTGCACATCTGCAGTTTGGCTTAACTGAACTGGTCATTTTGCTTGCCACATCTAATATCAAGATCCCGAACAAGAAATCACCAAGTTAATGATCAAACAGGCCTTCTGTAACAACAGTGCTCATTTCCACATCATATCAGAGAAGAGATTAAACTACCCACACTCAATTTTAAGTGTATGCCAAGGCAAAAAAAAAAAAAAACAGTTTTAATAAACATAAATTACTTTATTGAATGACAATTTATCAGTTATGACAGACAAGAAATAGAGTGAACACACAAGCATGGTACAAAATTGAAATAACACATCATTTGCACATTGCACTGTAAAACACTGCCATAAAATGTTTAGGAAAGTTAAAAAAAGATCTTTGTACTGTCCATTTACAGGGTTCTGATCACATATTAGGCAACCATGTCTCCATGGTGTAAACTTTTAAAATCTTTGGTCCCAGCCTTCTTGTATTTCAAACTATTTGGTTCTAATTTCTACTAATACTGCAATCATAGTTTTTTTTAAAGCCTGTCGGCAAAGCCACAGATACATACTGAGGTAAAAAAAAAAGGCACATTTTTGGTATAATTTCAAGTCACAAATTCATTTCACTTACAAAATATGGCTTTGGCTGGTATTATTAACACTGTGGTAACCTTGAGTGCATGGCTTGCATTGTCATCCATGTTGCAGTGATGCTGCATAGTTAAGTTTCTTTGGAAAATAACAGACAGAACGGCTTTCCCTATCTCTGAAACTCATCAGATTAAAGAGAAGGCTTGGATGTAGTCAAAATAAAGGCTTAAAATGATCCCCACTGGTTAAAAAAACACTAACTGATGCCATTCTTTTGCGATGACATGCTTCCTCTTTTTTCTTAAGCAAACCAAGGGCAGTGGAAGTCACCTGCTATCAACCAGCGAAGGTCATGGCTGTAGCACCTGTTAGCACCTCGTCTATCTACACCACAGTACCAGGGACAGCTGTGTGTNGTGTGTGTGTGTGTGTGTGTGTGTGTGTGTGACTGTGTGTGTGAGTGTGTTTTAAGGCACGCTGAGAGATTTATCCACCCACGCACCCCTACCTCTCAGCAGCTGTGTCTAGGCCATGATCCTGAGCTGGCCGGCACCAGGACGGAGACAGGAAAGAACACCTCTTACCCCAATGAGTTCACTACATATTTGGCTTTGGAATGGGCACATTAGCAACAAAGGGGCTGATATCAAGTGAGTGTCAGCATTGCTCGATTCAGATTTGGTCCAACGGCCACAAGTATAAAAAAAAAAAATCTGCTCCTCTGTTGTTGTTTTTTTTTTCTCAGAGCAGAGAGGCTAAAAGTATTAAATTCAAATCCATAATGAGGCTTGATACTCTCCAGGTCTCTTAAAGTGGGCCATTTCATGCTCTGTGTAGCCTTAGAGGTCATCAACAGGCCAGCTGGGCTTATGTAGACCCTCTTTTCGTGGCCACTAGCCCTCCACTGCCCTGAGCTCTGAGTGGGTCCCTCTGTCTCTCTCTCTCTCTCTCTCTCTCTTGCTGTGGTATCTCACACCGTGGCCGAGCAGCACCCTGAGGAGCTATGTTTCTGCAGCAACGACATACGACTGAAGGTGCGAGAGCAGACGCCACATTGGTACTTCTTCACCTCAGCATGGGTTTGCAGATGAGCTCGCAGGTTGGAGCGGTCAGCGAAGGCCCGGTTGCAGTGGGGGCAGGAGAATGGGCGCTCACCTGAACAGAAAAAAAGGGAGCAAATGCATGTCATATGGTCCCTTTTGATGTGGCTATAGCCTTTAGCAGATAGTGCTAACAACATCGAGCAGTGACGNACACACACACACACACACACACACACACACACACACACACACACACACACACACACACACACACACACACACACACACACACACACACACACACACACACACACACACACACTCTGTAGATAATGAAGAAGCACATGGCTGGTGGGGTCAGAACCTGACTGAATTAGCATGATTCAATCAGAGCCAAATGAGATTAGCACAGTAACAAGTTGCTGCAGGTACTAAGTGCTTAGTGATAGCCAAAAGCCTTCAGGCATTCTTCAAACCTTTTGTCCCTCATGTGTCCCTATTCTGTTGTCTTCCCCAGAAGCTGTGATAAGATAACCAGCCACTGAGTCATTGTTACTGGGACATTAAACACAATGAGTGATCAATGATTTCAGCGTCTGCAGAGGGTTTCCCTATGTGATAATGTCTGCTGATCAAGTGTTGAGCTCATTGCACTGATTGTCATGGATAACCTGCTCCCTCACTTCACTACTCAGATGATGTGGGAGTGAATTTATGACTCACACTGACAGTAATTCAAATTCTGGTCTACCCTTTAACAACAACAGGAACACTGATTTATTCATAAATGAATCAGATGGAGAGTTATTAGATGAGTAAAGATGTGTAATGTTGTGGTGCGTTTTTACACATAGATCTTACCTGTGTGTGTGCGGATGTGGCCGCGCAGCAGCCATGGCCTAGAGAAAGCCTTTCCACATGTGGTACACACACATGGCAGGGTGTGTGAGCGGATGTGCATCTTCAGAGCCCCCAGGCTAGTGTACTCTTTGGGGCAGTGTTTGCAGAGGAAGGCTGGCCTGGCTGCTGTGACCGGGGCCTCCCTCTCTTCCTCTTCCTCTGGGGGACTGACGTGGGCCATAACGCCAGTGCATTTCATCCGCTGACGAGGGGCATACGTGTGTACAGGTTCTGGGCTGGGGGGGTCCGATGTACGCCCTTCATCCTCCTCTCCACTACTGCTGGCACTGCTGCTGAGGCTGGACGGGGAGCTGAGGTCCAGGGGTCCTGGGGTGGCAGAGGGCTCTGTTTGGGAGGTGGGCAGGTAGAGGGCAGGCAGGACACTTAGGTCCCACACTAGGCCTGTTGTGAAGCAGGTGGCAGTAGAGGTGTTGACCCCTGATGAGAGCTCAGCAAGAGGATATCTCTCCAGTGAAGTGTCTGAGAAAGAGAAAAAGAAAAAGGGTTGGTTCAAATACAATTAGACAGTACACATAAAGAGTAATAATAAAATTATCAAGACAATGGAAGTAACAAGAACAAACTGATGATTTATGCTTTCATCAATTCCACCTATTAAGTATGTATTTGTTTTGGTTATAGATTCTTGTTTTTCCATCAGCATTTACTGAGCATAAAGCTGAAGCCATGGGAAGGCTTCATGGGCCGTTTCCTCCCACGTATTCACAAGGGCTTGTAACATGAATGGAGCTCTGTCTGGTTGCAGAAAGGGGGGAAAGTGCATCTAACGGGCCCCGACTTGATCAGGGAGTAACTGGATTTGTATTTGAACCACACGAAAAAAGCGCAAACACAAAAATACTTCTACATTTGTAACACTAACTCGATTTATGAAAACAGGTGGCTGTTTGCGTATTTATATAAGAAACGCTTTCATAATTCAAAGTCTTCAAAAACAAAGCTTCATAACTCACCGTTCTGACATTCCAGTTCACTGTAGTTTGGCTTTTGTTTAGCGAAGTACTTTTTGACCAAGAAAGATCGAGGCATTGTCCTTTTTAAGCGTTAAGCAACTGTGCGTAAAAGTATCCTGTGGTCACGACGCACAGCTTCAAGACGAAAAAAATAGTAAATTAAATGTTGGTCCTCGGATCCGCAGGAAACAGAGAAATATCCTTCCGTAGTCCACAAGTTCGAGTGGACTTCAGCAGACAAGTGAATGTGCAGCTTTCATGCAGAATGACTAAATGCTTGCCTCTGTTCTGAAATACTCTGACACAGGCGGTAGGGGTGTGCTCGCCCCGAGGGCCCTCCCCACCTCCCATATCACTGCTCTGGAAGGAGCCTTCATGCTCAGACACTTCACAACAACAAAAACATTAGCCTTACAGCGTTTACAGACAGGAATCCAGTGGAGTTGACCTGCAGATAAGAAAAGGGTGAAGGAACTATAGCAGTTATTCTAATGACTGCATGTAAACGACTGTCTGAGTGTCCTAAACTATAACCACACACCGTGGCACTGTGTGGTCCAATTATGTTAATATGTAGCTTGCCAATAATTAAAATGATTTTCCATTTCTATAGAAATTTGGATTCTCTTTTAGCTGTATGAAAGATGTAAAGAGTTCATGTGATTTATAATATGCGCTGAAAGGCATCCAGCCATGCGTCCTGGACAGTCAGTCTGAGTGCAGAGACGGACATGGTCATACTTAAACCAATTCTAACATGGCACATTTAAAGTCTTGAGTTGACGTCTTTGGGTTTCCATTAACTGATTTTATTCCAGCCATTTTTTGGTGAATTTGGAGATGAAAGTCTACAAACCTAAAACACTTCCAATGTCCGTACGTAATATTCCTGCTTATTTGTCATTCTCATTATATTAAAGATTTCTTCTACTGTATAGTGACTAATTTCTTTTCTAGGTTAGTAGGTGGATTGTTCTGACATGTTGGCTGTATTGTTTGGATTTTGGTGTTGTAGGTTTCATCAGAAGTACTACACATCATTATTGTAAATAAAGCACCAGCTTAACCTATAACCTACATTAAATCACAGCTTGTCCAATTGTGTCTCTTGACCCTGTAACAACGCCAGTGGAGCAACTGCACCATCTTAAGGAAGAAAGTAGTAATTACATATAACAACTTCATGACAATTAGCACCAGGTGGCGCTATAATATAGAGATCTGATTATGCAGTAATGTCAATCTGCTTATCTGTAATATGTTAATTTCCTAAATTGTCACTTGTGAAGTTAATTATTTCTGTCTCAAACTGTGTCTGACAGAAGGTTGTGTATTTCACTTTATTCTGACCCATAGGACGTTTTACTCTTTAAGATATTTTAAATGTAATGCAACAACAAAAACATTGTCTTCAACAGTTCCACTCCAAATATAACCTACTGAGCTGTATTAAACTATGAGAAAGGCACATGAAAAGAAATCATAATGTCCTCTTTGTTTCCACGTTATGTGTGTGTGCCCCCAGAACATAGATACATTTGTAAAGTACATGCACACTCATTATAGCACATATCATATGCTATATATAAAACCATACAAAAAAGGTCATGAAGAACAGAGTTAATATAACTCAATAATATATCAATATAAACTAGCCATTGTGCTTCACAAACAAGCCTGCTACACTATCCTTAAGGGATATCGCTCAGATAAAGACTGAACTGTGAGCATGTGGGAAAATTTGGTGTGATAGCTGCAGGGGACTGATGATGAGAGATCATCAGTCTTTCTTGGTAGAAAAAAAAATCCTTTTTTGTGTATTCCAGCCAATCTAAGGAATTTTTTTTATGCCTTTAAATGCCTCTTGGCAAGCTGGCCACTAGTCATCTGTACAGTGTACAAAACCAAAATGAGGGCAAACATTAGGAATGTATAATGCTTAGTTCAATTTCAGAAAAGTTACATTCCTTTAACTTATATCTTAGAATGCACAACATAAATCTAAAAGTGGATGTGCAAAATCACTTGTTTAAAATGTTTAATGTGACTCTTTAATTATATGATCAATTTAAATTATAATCACCAATTCATCTTGTGACCCATCACTCTCACATAAAATCTATATTATTCAGAAGGAAGCACTGCCAGCACAACTCTGAATGCAATACTCACAATAGTGCATTAAATGAAGAACATAAAGAATTTTAACGTCATTTATTATCAAACCAGAGTGCAGAAAAGGCGCGTTGCTGTGATGAAGTTTTGTGTGTCATCAATACAGTGTTAAACACTCATTTTTATCCAGAGTTGCTAACCCGAGAAACAAACGCACAATCCATGCACGTATACAAATAAATATTATATTATTACTAAAAGTCGTTTTCTGTGTAATTTAAATGCCGCAGTAGCATTAATACAGTGTTGTTTTATCCACAGCTGACGTCCTGAGACACACAAATGTGCTATATCATTCAGTCTCTGTCTGCTGCCTTTTCGCTATGTCTTACGTATCTAACCATGGTTGCGATAAAGAGTATTTGCTGTGGGCAGTGTTCTTGTGCTTATTAATTAATGTTCTGTGAGCAGGACAAAGACCGGACACGAGAGAGCTACAGCACGAGGCAGGAGGGGAATCATCTTGACAGCAGTCTGATCTTTGACGAGAATCGAATGGGAATGAACGCGTAGGGAGCGTCTGCGGCATCTTATTGGTCGGTTTACTCCTGGTGGGCGGGTCCTCTGGGTCCTCTGATCAGTTGGAAATTTGAATTACTAAACAACGTCCTTTCACTGGATCTGACATTTACAGGTTTTCAGAGACTTCTGAAACATTTGAAAATATTTGATTTTTTCCTAAATTGACACAATGGTCTGCGAGTCAAAGTGAGAAAAAAACTGACGGCAGGTAAGGACACGGCGCTCATTTACAGAAAAAAACGTTACGTTAGACAATAAACAGAGGACATTATCACTGTTGACGATATTTTTTCTATTAGTGACATATTTGTTGGGTCGATATAAGTAATCATGGCTGCCAGTGTTTCAGCTTAGTTTAGCTGCAGCTGTAGACGATAAAACAAGCGATTACTGTAAAACGCACAGACGCAATAAGACAACATGCATCATAAAGACTGATCAGTGAGCGATGTCACTATTTCTTCCTTAATCTATGTGATGTGATCTCATGTACGACATTAAGTGAAAACACAAGTTTATACTATATATACTACAATTACAGTTACGTGCACTGCAGGAAACAATATACTGTCAGTCATTAACAGAAGGCATTGGCTGCATAGAGACATCCCAGTCCATGGAAAGGTGCAGATTAGCCTTTGCACTTAACAAGATGTTTGATAAAAGGAGCCCCTCCCCCATTTATCCAGAAGCAGATGGACCCTAACAATGAAATTCTAGGGGAGTGGGCATCATTATTCAAGCTGCTGCACTGGAAGACGTTTCATTGGACATCCTGGTCATCTGACCAAACATTGCTTGAATTTTGAAAAATAGTAATGAAGGATGGGTCTAGTGTCACAACCCACTCTCTGACAGTTAGAGGGATTAGAGATAGCAGAGATGCTTTGTGAACATTCATATGACAGTTGTCTATATTCTTGCTTTCTACAGCTAAAGACAACACCTGAGTTTCCTGCTGAACAAAGAAGGGAAGGAAAACAGTAAAAACAAACACCTCTAGAGGAGACAAAGAGCAAGCAATAATGTTCAGAACAATCACCCGTCTGCTTTTTGGGGGTGAGGTGGAAACCCCTGAAGATGTGAAGTCTGGAGAAGCGGTGGAAGAAGGGTGGCTTGTTGTCAATCATCAAGGTCAGTCATGTAGCCACAGTAGATGGGCTGTTTACTCCACAAAATTCTCCCATTTGGGATTTTTATATTATAAGAATATACATAGAAATATGCAGTCTTATAAATTTAAGCAGACATATTTCTTGTTTCTTGACAAAGAGTGTAAATTATTCTCAAATGTTATGTTTCCACACACAGCAGAGAACCAGGATGCAGAGGTTCCAGATATCCAACCAGTAAACTCTGTTCTTCAAGCAGACACTGATGATACAAAACTGGAAACTGATACCAGGTGAGGGAACAAGAGAAAAAGTGAATGTTTTGCTATATGCAGAGTTTAAACATCAAGAAGCTAGTATCATATTTAGTTTGAAAAACACCCTATACTGTTCTGTGAACTACAGTAAAACTAATGTGTGACTGTTCACATGAACATATGTTGATTTATAATGACATATAATGCTTGTGTTTCTCTCCAGTGAGAAAGATCCAGAGACCACAGTTCAAACCAACAGCACCGCCAGTCAAACCACTGCTGGCCTTGTTTCTCAGCCTAAAACTCTGTCAGAAGTGACACAGTTAACCTCTGCTCAGAAGGCTAAGTCCTGTGCAGACCGGCACCACATGTCCCGTAACGCCATCCAGCGCCAGAACCGGGTTCGTCAAGGAGTCCTACATCCGTCCTTCCATCTGCAGCAGCCAGGGCATCGCAACCTCAGCCATTGAAGCTCTGACTGTACATCCGGCACACATCATACATATTTAACACACAACTTGACAAGAAAAGCACTATTCTGTTTTTACCTATTTGTACCCTTGTGCAGTTATCTATTAATCTAAAAATAATTTTGTATACATGTAATCTTGATGTAATCCATTACAACACTTGACAACTGTTGTCAGTTAATAGGCAGCTACATTATAACCTCATTAAATGAGATACACTATGTTTTGTTGTTGTTGTTGTTGTTGTTGTTGTTGTGTGTGTGCGTGTGTGTGTGTAACTTTACACACATAATGTTCTGAGAGGACCCAGAAAGTACAGCCTATGCAAAATGTATTCTCAAACATTTTTGGAGTAGAGTGAATTGATGTGATTTGTGCATCGACATGCTTTCATCTGTATGTACTTTGTTTAAAACCTTTTTATACAGCAATAAAGTTACAATATTGCAGCTTGTGCTTTATTAATGGGGAAATTCAGATGTCCAAATGACATTGAACTGCTCATTGTTTGACTGGTAAAAATGTTGAGATCTCATTGGCTGGGAGGTTTTGCACCAGCTGTGTTAACCTGTGGGAGGGGTGTAGTTAGTGTAATGAGGAGGTTCTGCTAACACCTGATTTAGTGTTTGACTGAAGGAAGGAAGTTAACATGGAAGTTTCTTCTGACACAAAACTTAACAAGCAGTCATTATTCAAATATTACAAAAGTTTTGGTGGTTCATCTCAGTTAGCTGATGGCTCATCACCAAGTGATTCAAAGAAAAAACATGAGGAGGATACAGGTATAGTGTAAAGATATGATTCCCAATCTTAGTTCTCAGTGCAAAAGATGAAGCTTTATTTCTCCTCTACTACTGATTTGCACCTACCATGTTCCTAATTTGCAATATGGTGGCTGTAACTCACCTGATCAGGGATGGAAGGAGAAAAAAGGCAGGATCTATAAGTTCTGACGTGCTGTACCAATTTATCAACCTTTTGGTGTGTAAACCCACCACAAATTCATTGAACTTGCAATTTAAAATGTTTCCTTACTTTTGCCACAGATCTCAGCCACCTTCCAAAAGAGATCCCCATGAAACAACTGGTCTCTGGTCGCTCAGATTTGTATGACACAGACTTGGACTCCTCCCGTCACACCACACTGATAGTTATTTGTGCTTCATGTATCATCTTTACCACTGGAGTGACCATCGCTTTAATCCTGCAAATTTGCCTGGGGGAAAGTTTGGTATGTCATGCCTAACTGTAAATTAAACTAGTGCTTCATTACCTGTTTACATCACTGTGGCTTCTCAGTTCTTCATAAAAGGTGTGCTGGTGTCGGATCATGAACGTTGCACCGCACTCGGCCAAAACGTCTTACGTGATCATGGCTCAAGTGTGGATGCAGCCATTGCTGCCACTCTGTGCTTAGGTGTTGTTCATCCACATGTATCAGGTATTGGTGGGTATGTAACTGACTTATTTTTCATTTTGCTTGTTGTAAAATATACTCACATATCTGATCACAAATTCATCTTTTGCTCATCCCCTTTCTGTAGAGGAGGGGTGATGATGGTTCATGACATCCATAGAAATAAAACCAGGTTGATAAATTTCCTGGGAACTGCACCAACAACACTCAAAGAGGTCATGCTGCAAAATGGCTCCGAGCTAAAGGTAATATATCATGAAACATTTTTATTTTATAACTTTTGCATGAAGAGGTTTATAATCTGTCATCATCTGTTCAGGCAGGTCTGCAAGTAGGAGTGCCAGGTATGATGAGAGGGTTACATCAAGCTCACAAGTTGTACGGAAGGTAAAAATGATTAAAGTCAAATTTCCCCTGTTATTTTATTTCTAGCTTTTTTTTTAAAGTTGCACATGTTTCATCACAATATCATCACAGTTTATCTTGGAAGGATGTGGTCAAAAGAGCAGCTGATGTAGCCAAAGATGGTTTCATTGTGTCTCACAGTCTCGGTGAGTCAAACCATCACTCTAACCTTCTCACTTTCTCACATAACCTGATGTCGTATTGAAAATATCTGCGCGTGATTCATTTTATCATCTTCTACAGCTGAGGCAATATTGAAAGTAAAAGATGAGACGGTAACGCAACGTTTCAGGACCGTGTTCTTCCCAGACGGCCACACTCTGCGTCCTGGTTCATTTCTGAAGATGCCTGACCTGGCTGGAGTCTTGGAAGCTGGCCTGTCGAACTTCTATAATGGAAATTTATCACAAGAGATTGAGGATGAGGTGAATGAACATACTGTGTCATAGGCACAATTATAACAATGTGAAATTCACATTTTAGTTTAGCCTTTAATCAATTTCAGTATTTTCATATACTGTAAAGGTGCGAGCATGCGGAGGGGTCTTGAGCAGAGAAGACATCAGTAACTACACAGTACAAGTGGAGCAACCAGTGGAGACCCTGTTTGACGGTAAAGAGAAGACTAAACTTTATTTGACTGAAGAAATATGTCTGGAATCTTCATGCCACCTTCTACCTTTCTACTTTTTTTTTTTAAACCTTTGTCTTAGATTTTATAATTCAAGTTCCTCATCCTCCATCTGTTGAGGCAGTGTTGATATCAGTTCTCAGTCTTGTAGAGCGATTCCATCTCAGTGAGAACAATAACACAGAAAGTCAAACATACCACCAGACCGCTGAGGTACTGAACTGCAAAGCTTAAATAATGTAAGGTTTTTATGTTTATTATGAACTAGTTGAAAAGTTCTTCCAAGTAAAACAGCTTTTTCCCTTTTTCTATAAAGGCTCTGAAAGCATCTCTGGCAAGTAATTTGGGTGACCTTAAAACTTCAGTGAAGAAGCTTCTATTTGACATACTGAGGTAAATGACATCATTATGATTAGAGCTGAAACTAATGTTTTAATGTTGATAATTGCCACTTCACTTAAAACAAATAGTAAAGCATCGTCATTGTAAGGGAATGTCTTCAAATGTCTTGTCCAACAACGAGTTTAAAAAAATAAAAACTACAGCAATATTCAGTTTACAATCGCACCTGACTAAAAAGAAAGCATCTGATTGTTACACTGTATGAGAACGTTAAGCTTAAAATGATTTACTTCAATCATCTAATTATTTCAGCTGATAGTCATAATAATAATGTCTTCTAGGATTAAAACTGACTCGCATAGTGTCATAGATGCTAATCAGTTGCTGAGGCTATTCAGTGAACTTCTTGATTTTTATCTCTGCTCTGGTTGAAAGTAAAAGTCATGCTGACGTACTTCGAGAGAAGATCAATCACTCCAACGCAGCTTTGCCCAAACACTACTCCTCCGCAGTGCCTTTTCTTCAGAATGAACATGTGGCAGGACAGGTAGTGGTAATGGGACCGGATGACCTTGTGGTGTCAGTGGCCAGGTAAAGGTCATCATACTTCCTACAGTCTGACCTTAGAGTTCAAAGCAGGAGCATATGTATGTGTGGAATGTGCTGCTGGGGACACTGACATTCTTTCTATTGTCTCTGTGATCTTGCAGTTCTCTGAGCAGGCCGTTTGGGAGCAGAATCATGACACAGTCAGGTGTTATTCTAAACAGCCTCATCCTTGACTTCTTCTGGCTAAACAAAACCAGAGGGCAACTCCAAACCAACCAGGTACGTTTACTATGAAAAAATATTACCCAATAAAACCAGTTAAAAATAAATCCTGCTTTCACTCTGATTACAATTTATGTAGAAAAATGGGATACAGCCTGGGAAGAGGCCCCTATCCACTCTCATGCCAATAATAGTGGTGCCAACTTGGCATAAATGTGGGACCTACCTGGCAGTAAGCGGCTCAGACAGAACCAGTTTGAGCATGATTACACAGGTCTGATTCACTGTCCTTTATAAAAGTAGTTGGATTTGTATTCAGTGGATAGTGTTATGAGTAAAAAATACAGAAAAAATGTATTATTTAAAGATTTTGTCTGTCTTAGGTATTGATAAATTATTTGTCTGATTCTGAGAAAAATGGCAGCATCTCCCTGAGAAGACTTCAACCAAACAGACTCTCTGAGTGTGAGTATGTGTATGACACAGAGGTCAGGAAATGACTTTTGACTGTTGTTGTTTTTAAAAAAAATCTTATCACATTAGTCATTTTTATTTCATATTTTCTGTTTTCTCAAACTCTCCCTCATAAGCTGAGTTCCCAGAAGAGAGTGTGTATTATTCACATGNTGACACAGAGGTCAGGAAATGACTTTTGACTGTTGTTGTTTTAAAAAAAAAAATCTTATCACATTAGTCATTTTTATTTCATATTTTCTGTTTTCTCAAACTCTCCCTCATAAGCTGAGTTCCCAGAAGAGAGTGTGTATTATTCACATACAACGGGCCACACACGTCAAAAAGTGAAGACAAGCGCTGCTGTCCAGGGGATCTTCAGGAACAGAGATATCATTAAGGCATTACCTGGACCTCAATTATCTAAATAGTTGCTTATTAAAGTTGGATGTTCTTGTAAGCTTTGCAGACATTTCCAACCATTATGTGTGAAATTAAATGGTGAAATCTGAATAAGCTTTTGTGTAAAGTTTGTCTATTTTGAAAAAGTTTGTTCTGGCCTTGGTGTGATCATATTCCCCAGCTGATAAAGGAAAACAATTCATAATCCTTTATTTATATGAATTATCTTAAACCTTAATAAAGTAAACTAATAAAAATCTGAGTGCCTTCCTCATGTATTTTAAATAGCCTATTATTTATTTATTTTTTATAAATGACGCACGTTTGGTGCTGGTTGAGGAAACATGAGCACTGTGTACATGTTCTGTATGCTGTTGAAAATGAGGGCTGTTACGTAAAGCTGATGTGCAGGTAAGATACTGTTAGACAAACAATACCACCTGCATCATTCGGAGAGGACATGTCACATGTTTGGATGCAGACAAACATGTCACTCAGAACAGTGCACTCTAGTTACTCTAGGCAATCTTCTCAGTATCTAGTGACACACCGCTCCATTGCAGCTACTGATGATGAGTAATATTCAAGTGATCAGGATATGATGCACATCTGTGTTTTTAAAAATGAAAACGAATTAAAATGTTAACTTCTTATCATAACAAGAAATGATCATTTTCTGCTGACAGGGGCTTCATTTTCATCTTTATCTTTTATTTCACAAAGAGTAAAGGGTCATGGTCAGATGGGTTTAATGCTACCACTACCACATTCATCTCATT
>JANJYP010039856.1:0-29930 GCA_024605115.1 Rastrelliger brachysoma | reverse complement strand
ACACACACACACACACACACATACATACAGACATACATACAAGCATGCACACCTGACTCTCAGATTTCTGCTATGTGAGAGAAATTCATTCTTAGTATCTTGACTGCCCCCTCTAGACTGTCCCAAATGTCCCTATTTCTGTCTGTTATTTAACTCATTTGCACAAACATCACTAAGGCACACGCAAGTTCTCAGATTTTTTCAGAACAAACGCAATCACATATCTAATTCTCTCAGGCTCCTGGTAGCATGACGTCCTTGAGCTCTCTGTTTTGATCAGCTGGTGGCCTCAGGAAGAATATCAAATGTAACATTCCTTCTCACCACTACACTATCCCATGCTGCCCCTGCATGTGAGGATATTTAACATTTTGTCTTCCAAGTAAAACATTTTTTTCACTCAATGAACTGATTTTCATTACACTCTTCATCATCTCCCAGCCTACGGCTCATGGTGGTTTACTTTTTGTAAGTGGGACACAAGCTCTGTTTTGGAGTTTGTTGTGTGTTTGTGTGATTATCAAAGAGAATAAATATGGTGAATATATGCTTTGCTTATAGAATGAGATTTGATGAGTAAAGTCCCTTTCACATCTAGAGTGATAAGCATAAAGTTAACCACAGCTGCAACAGAATCGCTTAAGGTGAAAAGAAAATTTGTGTTCGCACTTGTATAGTGATAGCTGTAAGATAGATAAAAAGACCTCATGATTTAGATGCTCAGATATTAAAACAGTGTCAGTCATTTAAATAGCTGAAGAGTTCAGCACATGAACAATGTGGGAGTATGGGCAGACTCCCAGTGTAAACTAAAAACTCAGGTTCACTGTATGTCACTTGTTCTCAAAGTGGCAGTGAATCAGAAAAAAAGTTAAAAACACAATTAAATTCTGAATAAAATATAATTTCTTAAAATATTTAGAACACAGGTGTATGTGCTCATCCCACCTATTCGGAAGGTCGCCTATATGTTAATTTGGCCAGGGCTTTCTTTGTTTTTTCAACATCATCATCATCATCATCATCATCATCATCATCATCATCATCATCACATTGTTATATAATATATTATAGACATGAATTGGCCTTGAATGCGAGAGAGAAAAAATGAGAGGCAGTGATATTTTTTTTTTTCTTTGTGTGACCTGTGTCTCTGTTTCTTTCCCTGCGGGGCATGACACTGAACTGTGTTGACAACTGGAGGAAAGTAAACCATAATACAGGTATGTGCTGTTGTGTTTAGTGGCTGTATGTGAGGGAGAGCTGTAGTGAAGCAGCTCTGAACCCTGAACTGGCGCTGTTTGTTGGGCCTGTCGCAATAAAACCAGACGGCTGTAGACGCAGCTTGGGTGCTTGTAGGCATCTGAGTGTGCAGGGGCTGCTGTATGTCACTGCTGTGGTGTGAGTTAAGGTGTGTGTTTACTCAACAGGGTGTTAACGTCAGTCAAGGAAATCGTTGTTTATCCTCACATGTGTCAAGAGAGAAGCATGTGTGTACCCCCCTTTGCTTTGCCATCATGTCTCTATTGTCCCCAAACACACACAGACACACACATACAGAGACTAATGTGTCCTGACTCAGCCTTTATTGAGCCAGTGTTGGTGAATATACCAGCTGGTCAGTACAACCATAGGAGACCTCTATGGTAGTATTCTGTGTGTTTGAGGGCAGAAGTTGGGGGTTGGGGTACAGGATGCAGTTGCTCCTTAGCTTAGACTTTTGTGATGGGCGGTGTGAGAGCATCACCACTGCTTCCTCTTTGCAATACTACGCACGCATACATAATTATTTGCACAAGATGATATTCGTGGCTATGTACAACAAAGTGGCAAAAAGAAAAAGAGGGAACATAATCTTAATACATCTACTAATGCTGCAATGATGAACGTCCCCTATCTGTGTCTTGCTGGGTCCTCAGGGGCAGTTTTGTGGCCAGTTTCCCAGCGCTCCTCTGGGAGTCAGTTCCAGCTGCTGCAGCTCCATGTGGTCCCAAACCTCAGCTGGCCTCGGTCGCAGCCTGTGTACTGACATCACTGCCCAGGCGTCCATGCACAGGCGTATGCGCCGCAGCTCAGACCAGAACGTACGCAACTCCTCCTGAGACGTCACAGGCAAGATGACTGACACGCAGATACACCGTCTGTTGTAGATGTTGTAGTTCCCAGGGTCTTTAAGTTGTAGTTCTCAGGAGTGAGACATTTTGACTTAAAAATATTTCTGAGTTGCTATGAAACACTGACATAAGTCTGCTAACATTTGCATTTTAGAGTGAAAAAGTAGAATGTGATATGGTGATTAAGAAAATGTCAACATGTACACAGCATGTATTAGTACCATTTTAATTTTCATGTCTTATGTGTGGCACACATGGTTTGGGCTGATACACTGGGGTACAATACAAGAAAAGGAGCAGATGTTTAACTTTAATATTGCACTGATGTATGTACATCAGTACATACATGTATAAATGTATCTATAGCAGAAAGTAAAGCACCAAAGGCTTGGTCAGATTTTCTTTTTCATTTGCTTCATTTGCTTTTTTTTTTAGAAAAATCTAAATCAGAAATGCAGAAAATTCTGTATGTTTGAATGATAAGCAAAATTTCCTGCTTTTCTGATTTAGATGCTTGTTCTCAAATCCCATGATCCTCCCAAACAGGTGTTTTCACATACTTGCCCTAATTACCTCTTCTTCTTATGACTGTCTGGGCATGCACACACTGCATTTGATCAACTTCTGCAGTTCATTTTGTGGCACTTTTATCCTTCTTAGGCCTTAGACGTGACAATAGGAAAAGCACAGATGTAAATAATAAAAATCAATGATGGCTGAATTCCATTTAGATACTTCAGTTTCAGGCTCCTGGTACTCTCTGTGTTGGCACACTGTCATGGCTAACTGGAACCACAGAATACAACAGAGTCATCATTAATATTATTAGCATTAACATCTGTGCTTTTCGCACTCTGACAATTCAAAAAGTCTGCTGTGAAAAACTTCTTGGTTTGTGATTGAAGCATTTGTGTATGGTTCTGTATGTATTCACATTATGGTTGTGCATATTTGATGCACCTGGAGGCATCAAGCAGCATGCATGGATGGTCCCTATTTCCTTGATGCTCCAGCTCCCAGCATACTAGTCATATTTTCCACATGGAAGAATACAAATGTGTATATTTGCGTGTTTGTGTGGGTGTAAATGTTGCATGTTGAGAGATGGTGTGGGAAAAGTTATCAGGATTGACTCATATTCCCCTTTTGCCCCTTCCATTTAAGTGACTCTTTTTTTTCTTTTTCTGTTTCTTTTCTTGTTGGACATTTCACGTCCCTGCCTTCTGACAGTTGTTCTGGTACAATGTAAGGACTATATCCCTTGTTAAAAATCACTTGCCTGTAGGGCTCTTTTGCCATTTTAATGTGTACATTTTCAATAGGTATAATATAGATGTCCACTACATATAGTAGTCTAATCAAAAACGCTCGCAGTAGGATAAAAAATAAAGTTATTTCATGCTACAAATTGACAACACCAGTTTTCAGTCATCTAACCTGTCATCAGTCAGCAGATACAAAAAATAGGAAAATTAAGAAGTGTCCCAAGTCTTGATTTACTGCTCAGATTTATGTTAGACACAAGAAATTGTGGGACATGTAGCACAAGTTCACAGCTCCCTGGTCATTTGTTGGGTGTCTGACACCCACCCACCACTGCACCCCTATATTCTATCACCTTGTTTGCTTCTCGTTTCTTGCACCTTTCCCCTCTCTTCTCTCTTTTCCCACTTCCCCTCAGGCTTAACAGCCCTGTCAGTCGAGGTGTACACCTTGCTGTCTCTCACTGACTGCCATCCCTTGAGGTGAACACTCTCACTTTTCATGTTCACAACTCTCACAACTCAATCTCAACAGAAAAGGTTGAAGAGAAAATAATCTTCTGAGGAAAATTACAGAGGAAGGACAGAAAGATGGACGGAAAGAGCCTGAGGGGGGCAGGTTGTCCTCTATCAGGCCTGGCTGAATTCAAACATTGATCCCATGAATAATAGAGCTCCAGTGGCCATTGGATGATATTAAACATGACATGTGACGACAAGCTGGATCCACCATCCTACAGAGCCATGCACACACACTTCCAAGTGTAGCCTTGTAAACCTGTGACTAATCCAGTCTAAAGTGTATAACTGTGAAACAATTTTAATTGAAAATAATCTGAAAGGTCATTGTTTTGTTCCCGAAATGTGAAGTTGAATCAAAGTTATTTGTTCGGTTACAAATCAGTGACTCACAAAAGAGTCATGAATATGAAACACCTCATAAAAGAATTACAAGTTGCCTGCTAAACAGACAAGCACCTGTGTTTCCTTGTATTTCTCAGCTTCTTAATAATAGATAGAAAAACAGCTAAAGACCAATGCTCAAAAGATAAAACACACTCACACATGCGTCAGCTGTCATATTTACTCATGTTTACTGTCTGTCCTGTCTTCATCAGTCATTCACCGTGACAAATCTCTGTGAGAAAAATTCTGCAAGTCTGCATTTTTCTTCCCCAGCAGATTGCATCTTTGGGTTTATTTACCTGTTTGTCCTGTCATCCATTTATTCATGGGAGCAACTGGTGAGTGTTTGGAGTGAAGCAGGAGCCGGTGGAGTGAAAAGATGAGGAAGACACCAGTGTGTTACATTTAGTCAAGCACTCTATTCAAGTATAATTTTGAGGTAGTTGTTCAGTAGTTTACTTAGTATTTCTAGACAATGTTACTTTATAGTTCTACTTTCATTCACTTCAGAGGGAAAGTATTTTACTGAGTTCTGTTTACTGTAAGTGACAGCTGTAGTAATTGGTTACTTTTCAGGTAAAGATTTTATCTCAAAGAATAAAAGTAAGTCATATTTCTGCATATTTGATACTTTAAATACATTCACTGAAAACTGAGTACGGTTTTGATGAAGTACAGCGTGTCAATACCTGAATTAGAGGAAAGGCATGCGAAGATGTGGAGGAAGGAAGGGAGAGGGTTAAGATAGGTCAAATAACACACACACACACACACACACACACACACACACACACACTCCTCACCCTGTGGCTATCAGAGAATTATGACTGGAGGACTGACCTGCCACTATGTTATTATTCTGTCGCCTTGGGCTTTGACATGTGTATGATCACGCCCACCATGACACATGCACAAATTCACATAAGTCCCACAAAAACATATCCTGATTTGCAAATCAGAGGGAATCTCCTTTCTCAGCAGGTAGGCAGTTGAGAAAGGGAGGGCGGGCAGACATCTCATGAGGATAGCACATTATGTGTCCATTCATAAGACAAAATTGCACCAATATGCAAATTCCCATATTACGTAAGCAGAGAGATGAGCTTACGTAATAATGTTGGAGGATTTGTAAGTCAGGGCAGTGTGTCAAAATTGCAGCTGCTGCATGCCAGGTCACAGCAACACATTGGGTCAGGGGTTAGAAGAGTGCTGACATCAACTAAATGAGAATATACTGTAAATTAAAATATTGTTTGCACAAGCATTCCTCATAACCACATACATTAGTCCGACACCAGGCTAACAAAAAATAAATCACAGAGTACTTGTATAAAATGTATAAAATGCAAGCACTGCAGATGTAGAATCAAGAGATTCATCCACAAACAGCTCAGTTAACTGGGATTGGTATCTTAAGCTGGGGGTATGCACTATATGTGAAACCATTTCCACTCCTTGAACACTTCCACTCCCTGAACACAAGATTGAGTAATATGCCTTTACTTGGTTCGACTACACACACACACACACACACACACACATGCACATGCAATAACCTGCCCTGGCAGACCTGTTGAGAAGGAATGAACATGCAGAAAGAACAGATACTATATGCAAATTCAGCAGTTCCTACATGCAAAACAAGTGGGCTGAAAGAAATTGTGGCGGCTGTGCCACATGTTTCAGTAAGTTTGGAATAAATCAAAGAAATTTTTATTTGTGTAATATATCGAAGCTATAGATGGAGTATATATACACAATAATGAGGTTTACTATTGGCATTAGAGAAGAATAAATGACCCTAACTTGGCCTGACACTTCAAAGCGTCTTGTGTCAGTATTATCACTTGATTCTATAGTTCCTTTTAACTCTTTGAAGAGTTAAAGGACTTCAAGCTTAGTGTTTTCATCTACTGTTTTGGTTGACTCTCACCACATCTGCCCTCTTTTTGGGCAGCTTTTTTCATAGAATGAACTCTGATAAAACCACTGCACACTACTTGCAAGCACCAAACAGACCTGATAAAAAACAATAAAAAACATACAAAGTTAGTTATTAGCTGGTGAGAATCCATAGACATACAGAAGAGGAAACAGATTGTATTACATAGATATTGCTGCTCATAGTACAATCTTCACAATTACTTATAGAAAAAGAAAATAAAATGATTAACTAATGGCAGTTGGTTTAAGGTTCTTCTGCAGTGGCGTCAGCCTTAACTTTTAGTAGTGGAGCATTTTATGTGCTTATGAACTAGATATTACTCTCAGGAGCTGTTAGAAATCAAAAGCAGAGCTAAAAGATAATGAATTTTGGGTAACCTGAAACACGACTATGTACAAAATCTTTGCCAAAAATATGACTGTATTAAGTTATAATATGTCAATGTTGTGCTCCCAACTTGTTTCTGTGGTCTCCAAGTGACCAAAAATTTATTTTAAGTTTAAATCAAGGAGAAGCTTACAGAGTGTACAATTACAACCCTCTGGGTAGCCTGAATGGTAAGCAAAGCAGCAGAGGTAGAAGGCGATAAATCATTTATAACTTTATTCAGTAGTCAACAGTGAGTGATGTTATTTATTCGTTTATTTATTAAAAGCATCATGTTCTATGTCTGTCTGACATGTGACCGAAGGCTGCTCTCACTGTATTCTGTGTGATGGCCTTCATTCATCAGCACTGCAGCTCTGCAAATCATCATGTGGAAAGCTTACGAAATCATAAACCACAAAACCGCCACCTCTGTAGTCTACAGTCTACAAGCTGATTGGCCCAGTGCCGAGAGAGAGACACAGACACACATATACATACATGCACACACACTCNACACACACACACACACACACACACACACACACACACACACACACACACACACACACACACACACACACACACACACTACAGTAGTTAAAGCAGGTAAAATATCACGTTAGCCTGCTTAGATCTTAAACTTTTTTACTTTTTTTTTACATTTCCTCCTATAGAGCACAGACGTCAAGATGAGTAGCATCTGAGTTTGACCAGTAATACAGCTTTTGGTCTTTGACATCCAGAATATAATTTTATATAATTTTTCATGTAATACAGGAAGTTGTAGAGGAGGAGCATGGCACACATGTGTAAATAAAAGTAAAACCATCTGGCTTCATATTTAATAAAAAACCTAAAAAAGATTGTTTATGTATGTCATTATTTCGATTGTTTCTGCTGTTTATGTGGCTTTAGCTGTATAATACTTTTGACTCAGTGAAAGTAAGAAAGACCAGCTCTAATGCCAAATGAATGTAATAAATAGTGCACTATTTATTGTAATGTGTTATATCATCATATCATGTGCCTTGAAAACTATTAGTAGAGAATTACATGATGAAATTCTATTTATATATTTTAATCAGGAACAAAATTTTAAAAAGAACCAGGTGATTCCCAGATTCACCGTAGAACCCCCCCTCCCAACCCTCACCTTCTCTCCCTCCCTCCCTTCCTCCCTGCCTCCCTCCCACCCTCCGTCTGCCTCACCTCTTCTCTCTGTCACTGCCCTGGAGCTCTGCACAAGGAGTGGAAAATACAGTCACCTAAAAATACACTACACATAAACAACACACACTTACAAACACATGGGCACACACACCCACCCAGGCCAAGTGTCTTTAATATTAGAAAGCACAAGGCTGACACCTGAGATACTCAGTACGGCGGTGTCGCCCTCCTCACCCTCCACCTCCTAAAATTAGTCCAGCCATGGCCAGTGTGTCCCTGATGGTCCAGTCTGATCCGCTCTGCTGCAGGCTGGCAGAGGTGGGGGTGGGGTGGTGGTGGTGGTGGTGGGGGGGTGTTAGCTAGTGAAGTGGGGGACACACATGGTTATGACATCACAGCCCAGTTGGCCCTGCATGCTTGTGGCAGTCACACGGGGCATCACCAGGCCTGACGTGGCACTGATAGGAGGGGAGATGTATGTGTGGAAAAAGGTCACAGACTAATGTGGCCTCCATACCGGGATTCTCCTTATCGTAGACCCCTACCCCTACCCCTACCCCACCACATACACATACAAACCTGATTCAGGTTAGAAATGCACAATATATTTTTCTACGCAGTGTGTGACATTGTAGTGTTTGTGTGTTTTTAACAGATCCTCAGCTTCGTCTATACATCAAGATAAATTGTATGTCTTTTTTTTTTTTTACACCAGTTTCTCTTACTGCTCTTTCTGTTTTGTTCAGCTCTCCTTTGGGTCTTTAGCTGAGCCTCCACAATATTCCATTCTGTTAAAGTCTGCACATGTGTCACTGACAGACCTGTTCAATTTCTTCTGGTTTTCTCCCACCATCGACTGTCTCCACTTGTTTCCATCTTCCTGTAGTTATTCATAGCTTTCTCTCTCCAGCGCCTTCTGTTCTTTTTACTTTCTACTCCTCTCTTTTATTTCCCTTTTGCTCTGAACTCTTTCAACTCCTCTCATTATGTTTTCTTTTCTTTTGTCGTTTTAAGTTAAACCGTTGCAGCCTTACCTTCTTTAATTTCCATTTCTATTTTTAACAACTCTCATCTGTTTTGTTCTTTATATGGCTCTTCTGTATCATCTGATCATATCTGTTATCAATTGTATCTAGAGTTGGAATTGGTAACTATTTTGATAATTGATCATTATAATAACTTTTATGCAAATATGCAAAATCTTTTGGTTGTTAGCTTAGGTTTTAATTGTTGTACAAACAAAATAAAACATTTGAACAGGAATTTTCAGTAGTTTATATTTTCTCTTCTGCAATTTAATCAGTAATGAAAAATAGGTTCCTCTTCAGTTATATATTTTTCTAAATTATTAGTACATTAAAAGAAGAACAATGAATCAGTTGGCAGTTAATGTGTAAACTGATCCCGTTAGTGTTTTTGTTAGTGATGAGTCTGACACTAACAGGTTGACTATGTGACTTACCTGTCAAAGAATTTGTCCTACATAATATTTCTTAATATTTTTTGAATTAGTTCAATGGCAACTTTGTGGTTTTCAGATAGTAGTAATTGCATTGTTTTTAACTTTTTGTTGAAAGATTATAGATTCAGATAAACAGCATTGCTTTTTAATTACTGTTTAATATGCAGTATTACAGAAGTTGATGTGTACTTAAATGGATAAAAGATGTGAATTAGGCTGCTGGATATCGTTAACACTGGTGGACATTCTGAGTTATTAAATACCTGAATAATGTCTTTTATCAGTTTTTTTCCACTGTGCATAGTCTGTTATAAAATTATCAACGTAGGTGATCATTATATTTGAAACTTTATAACTGATGTCCTTTTAATTTATGCCAGATGCATATAATAGTGCTTGATGTAAATATACACAGTCACTAACCCTATCATAATTACAGCTCTTTACAGGGTGAGCAGGTTTCATTGTGCTTGTCTTTCATACATGAAGCATGAGGTGAGCGAGTGTCATGCAGAGGATTTGAGATGTGATGTACTGATTGATGCAGACTCAGCCTTGGCCCTGACTCTGACTCTCTTATTTCTGTCTGAGGGAGAATCCAAGTCCAGAAACAGCAGGAAGGATACACACAAGCACACATTCACAAATTCTCTGTCTCAGGCCCTCCCACTGGCCCACATAAAGCACACATGACTGGGACTGTGTTACCTAGATGGCAGAAAATGGAATCGTATTATTTTACAGTGAACAAGCTCTCGCCTCTCAAAAGACCAGGCTGTGCAACTGATCACTGGACATTAACAACATAGTGTTGCACCAATTGGCAGTTATTCTACTGAGTAATCACTGCCTGATCACTGGTCTCATGATCACAGCGACCAAAACACATTCATGGAAACATAAATCATTTAAACATGAATGATAACTAAGGATGAGGATGAGGATAAAAATAAATTCATGTAGATTTAATTACAAGTGTATTTTGGTGGACTTTTTTTTGCAAAATAATAATAATATAGAAAGATAGTATTAATATTATGAATATAAGACAGTGACAATGACGAGACTTTTTTTGACAGGAACAGTTTTATAGGTAAAAGTTTAACAGTAGAGACCTTTTGAATATTGCTACATTTATCTGTTAACTGCAGTCACTTTGATTTTTGCAGATAAAGATTGTACAATAGAGCTTGATGGAAATGTAAATAATTACTTCATTTTTCCATCATAATTACAGCTCTTTGCAGGGTCAGCAGGTATCATTCTGCTTGTCTTTCATACATGAAGCATGAGGTGAGCGAGTGTCATGCAGAGGATTTGAGATATGATGTACTGATTGATACAGACTTAGCCTTGGCTCTGACTCTGACTCTCTTATTTCTGTCTGAGGGAGAATCCAAGTCCAGGAACAGCAGGAAGGCTACACACAAACACACAAACACACAAGCACACATTCACAAATTCCCTGTCTCAGGCCCTCCCACTGGCCCACATAAAGCACACATGACTGGGACCGTGTTGCCTAGATGGCAGAAAATGGAATCATATTATTTTACAGTGAACAAGCTCTCATCTCTCAAAAAAAACCAGGCTGTGCAACTGATCACTGGACATTAACAACATAGTGTTGCACCAATTGGCAGTTATTCTACTGAGTAATCACTGCCTGATCACTGGTCTCATGATCACAACAACATGAGCACACAATCTAAATAATTTAAACATAAATAATAATCAATATTCTGATATTTGGAGGTGGGAAGTAACAGTTAATCTATGTATTTATTTATTTTATTTATTATTGGTGCAAATAATAATATATATTTATATATATTCATACAGCATTTCTCAAGCAATTAGTACAAACAAGCCGTTTGCTCTGCTAATGATGATGATAATTGTATTTGTATAGCACTTTTTAAGCAGGAAACACCAGGGGCTTTCTGTTGCAGGAAGATTGCATGGAAAGGACAACATATTACAAAAACAATAGCATCATCAATCAAACATATAATTTAAATGTATTATACAAACAAACAGAGTGGTTTGTGCGCATGCCATATATGCAGCTGACTGTGGTTTGAATACCGGCCGGAGGTCCTGCATGCATGTTACGTCCCTCTCTTTCATGATTGTCTAATAAAGGTGTCTATGCCTAAAAACCATGACCTTAAACTGGATTTAGTTTCAGAGTCTACCCTGGCAGCCTTTTTGACAGTAAAGGATTAACATTTCACCAGTATTTTTAAAATCATTTTCTTACTGCTAATCGGTGAAGCCAAAGATAAATATTCACAATGCTAGTGATAATATTCCTATCTAACTAATGATCGCAGGTGTTTTGTAGTAATGATCTATACCATTTCACACTGAAGCTCCTGTCACAGGTGTCCTTACATCCCCTCGACCTTCTCTCAGTTTTTGTGACCTCCCTCAAGATTCACTTGATCAGCGAGGGTAGATCGATTCCACCCGCCTGTCCATTTCACGCTTTGCCAACCTTGTGATATGTTCAAAAATACAAGCACACATACTTGGCATATGTGCATGAATGACTGGCTGCTCAGCTGGCTTTTGGTGACCACATGAGACATCTATGGAAAACCTCTTTTCTACCAACTCAGACATTTCCTCTGCCCATCTGTAACTCAATTAGGGTAACTTGTCCATGATCCTGATGAAAGTAGAAAAAGATGTTGCATCATTTCTATTGTCATGACACTGGCTCCTTGTCCCCTTCAGGACAAACTTCAAAGTCCTGCTACTCACATACAAACCCAACAATGGACATGCACCTCCCCACCTACAGGAACTGATCATACCGCAAACCTCCACCAGCACCTTTTAATATGCCAGCAGCTTGCTCCTCTGGGCCTCAAATACAATGCTCTGCAACATGGGGGACCAATCCTTCTGCTCTGCTGTCATATAGAACAGAAAATACATGTGACCTATTTAAATGTCCCCTCCAGTGTGTGTGTGTGTGTGTGTGTGTGTGTGTGTGTGTGCATACTTATCTCTATGTAAGGGGCCATCCCTTGTAAAAGTGTGAGGTTTCTTCACAGGATATGGGTTTCTGGTGAAAAAGACACAGAGAGGAAGTGCTCTAAAGAGAGCACTTGTCTTTTCTTCCTCTCTCTCCCCTCTTATCTTTCTTCCCCTCTTTTTTCTCCACAAAACATGCGTTGCCATTTGTATGTTCAGGATGATTTATGTGCTGTAGGCTTAACATGCACATTGATGAAATCTCTTTTGAAACAAATATGTACGCTGACACTTTCGATCTATTGGCTATTATGTGCAGAGGAAATAAATCACTCTTGTGAATGCAAGTCTAATCAAAGATAAACTGTTTATGAACCAGCTTCAACATCAAGTTGTAGTATTAATGGACACATAAAGTTGAAATGCTGTGCTTTTTTAATGTCTTATTTTATTTTATTTGTTATTTTGCCACAATTTCTCTGTACCACCTTGTATGTCAAATATTAATACAGCGATTGCTTAGAAACTAGAGGAATAGACACACACACAAACCTACCAATTACCTGACTCACTTTTAAACTAACTAGAACAGGAGCTCCCAGGACTTAAAGGACTTGCAGTCCCTGAAGATGGCAATCTTTTCCAAGGTGTGCCCGTAACAAAAACATTTCCAAAAAACCAATAAATGTTATCTAGAGTATAAATCCAAATAAAAATAATTCTAGTGCTTTTACACTGATTGATAGTTAACTGTTCAAAATATGTGTCTATCTGTCCAAAAATACAAGAACAAAGGAGTCTGATCTTAGAATTAAGGAAATAAAAAATAATTCTATCTCATTTTTAGCCAGCGATGAAACATTGAGCTGACTTGTATAGACCATGTCAAGAAGAGTTTAGAACTACAGGTTGCAGCAGTAAGGGTCACAGCGCTGCACATGCTGCCTGGGCCTGTTTGAGTTCTGAGCACTGAGGGACAGCTTCGCCACTGCTCCTTCATATTTAATTGTTATGTTGAATTATTCTGGCTCACTGCCGTGTTGTGCCACCGTGAATTGGGCCGTGAGTGTATCTGAGTGTGACTGTGTGTGACTGTGTGTGTGTGTGTGTGTGTGTAGAACAGGGACGAGAGGGACAGTGATGTGGCAGTAGTGCCTGAGTTTGCCACGAACACTGGAGGCCTTTGGGAAAGCAGAGCCATAGCAACAGAATGAATTAATGATCAGGACCGGAATGCTGCGTTTATTACAACCAACACACACACACACACACACACACACACACACACACACACACACACACACACACACACACACACACACACACACACACACACACACACACACAGACAAAAGCACAAGCCACGACAGCTGGTGGTTTCATATTCAACACTGATAACCTGGTGATGCAGGTTCGGCCTGAACTACTTTTACAACTACAAAATGTGCAGCTCACAGCAGTGGTCAACATACTGAACACTATCTTTTATTCTTTTAAAGTTTCCTGTTTAACTGAACGTTTTTCATAGTTTATTTTTATCATAGTGGCTTTCTTTAAAAAGAAAATGAGTTCAACATGAGTTGAACACACATCAGTGTCGTTACAAAACAAGAGTATCAACCAGTTTATCATGATATCATTATAGGAGAATGATTATATAAACATGTCACACCACATATTGATATAATTACTTAAGCAGGTAGTCTCCACACACCTTCATACCTCAGTTGATGAGAGGTTCATTTCTTAAGCTCTTTTGAGCCAGTGATATTCAGAAAATAGTCTGCAGTGCCCCCCTCAGGCAAAGACAGAAAAACACCTGGGCAAATTTCACTAGGCACTTTTGTGAGTGATGATAGATTAAAGCCTAAAAATTAACATTATTAATTTTATTGGCCAAATTACAATTAATATTTCTGGCACATTTGATTCTTATTTAAACAAAAAACGAACATAGTGCTTTCTTAAAACCTGTTGAAGTTCTGTTATATAGATTCAATATTTGGTTATCAGACAAAATCATACTTTCTGATACTGTGTGTGCCTGGTGTTACTCGGACACTGTGGAGTTACTTTTCAAAAACTGTCTGCCACGCAGGAGGAAAAAAGGTTTCAGAGATGGCAAAACCCTGAGGCACACTCTTCCCTCTGAACCCCACAAAGGTATGCATGCTGAAAAGCTTTCAGCTAGTCAAATTAGCTGGTATAGATACTATACGCATAGACAAGTCTGGGCTTTTCTGCCCATCCAGATAAGATACTATTTATGTGTGTGCGCTGTGTAATCTTGTTGAGCCCAACATGCAGAGACATAGTATGACATGTTTACATTAGTCTAATGTTGTGGCCAACTCTTTGGTATCATTCCTGGTCATTGAGTGCATTTTAAAAACTGAGGATTAATGAATGATTTATGGCTGCAACCTTAAGAGTTGCCATTTGTTTTTACCCTCATGGACAGCTCAGTAATCTTCAAGAAACTGACCATTGAAAATACAATGTGTGTCAAAACTAGTAATCCTGATACACTAACACTCCACTACCTCACTTTTCACAAAGCATGTGAGTGAAAAATATGTGAACACTTACTCCCAACTATAAAATCAGGAAAATGCTTTTATCCTTTTTACCCTGACAAGGATCTGAATAGTATTGAAACACTGTCCTGGTTAAATTTTGTGGCTTAGAATAAGTGCGTGGGTGTTACCGCACCTACATAATACATGTACAATTATTCTCATTCAACTGACAAACATTTGAACACACACACAAAAAAGACCGGTTCAACTTGAAATGTCTAAAAACAACATGGTCATTACTTACTGAAAATGAAGGAGATTTCAAAAGGGACATACACACACATATTGGATTTTACTCTTTTTATTGTACAATATTACAATTATATTTTGTACAAATGCCGTTAACAAAAAAAAAAAAGAAAAAAAGAATGCAATTCAGGCAATAAGGAGAAATGTTTGCTGGGGGCCTGAAAACAACAATGTCCTTGAGCACCGCACTGAACCTTGAGCCAGCAGTGAGGTGAACGTATGCTGCTTCTGCTTGGAGGGAGAGCCACAGATGTGCACATGCACACAGACATTGCCTCAACCTCCTCCCCCTTTCCTGCATCAGGGCCCGTATTTATCAAGCTTCTTAGGATTACTCCCAAGAACCCTGCTAAGAGTTGACTTAGGAGTAAAAAAATTCTTCGCTGAAAACTGCACTTAAGTTAGTTCTCAAAGGTCTTACTTACACTTTCAGCGAAGTGTAGGACTGAATCTTAAGTGTCACTCTCAGAACTGAATTACGACAGTACTATGTGCCATAAATGGAATTTTAGGTGACGTCACATCGGTGTCCATGGAAATGACCAATCAAAGAGAATCCCTCATCTAGGATCATGCACATAAGCATCCAAGCTGAAAAATCAAATTTGACACAACTCTACAAAACATCCAGTATGATCACTAGTTAGTTAAAGTATTTAGTTTTTATGTGCTCCAGATCAAACGTTACATTCATAATGATGTTTACACTTTGTAGGAACTCAGTTAATACCTTCAACTGTATTTGTTGTTAATCTATGATGAAAATTGTGTTTTTCTTTCATTACGATAACACTAGAATCTATGTACCGACTTCAGAGTTTGTTTGGAACAAACAAATGTCATGGACATACGATCTTTAGTCATATGATAGAAAACAAGTATAAAACATTTCATATGAGTTTAAAATGTTATATTGTGTGAACTGCATGTTTGATGATGTTGAGTTTCATAGTTAAGATGGTTAATTTGTTGTAACTGTTACCGACCAAATTTGGCTTCAGAGTCATTTAAGTCTTAATTATTCATTAAGTTCATCTAGTCACACACAAAATTACATGTTGATGTTAAAAGTTGGATCATTAATCACTCTGTTACTGTGTGATCTTGCCCAGAAATTTTAGAAATATTTCAGTGAATAGTTAAATGGACTTAGTGGAGTTAGTCGAGGAAAGAGCTCTATTGCCTCAGGGCTGCCCCTACTGGTAACTCCTAACCACTTAAGACACCTCTGGAGGTCTCTTAAATATCTGGGGGAGTAGGAGTGATTTGTAGACTTAAGTTGATAAATAGCTTTTATTCTTAAGTTTAAGAGTAGGCACTTAAGAGTAAAATGGCACTCTAAGAAGCTTGATAAATACAGGCCCAGATCTTAAAAAGACAGGGTGGGCAAAAGCAAAAAGGTGGATAACCAACGTCAGTACGGATGAACATCACGTAAGGAACAGAGCTCTAAAAGATCCAGTTTGTGTGTTGTAGTGATGTGGAAGGGGGGACAATAAGGGGGTAAGGTTGTTGTTCATTTGTTGTTTGGTCCAGGTCCAATATGTTAAGAAGTCCAGGTGCAGGTTCAGAAGTCATCAGGTGTGGCTTAAGAACGAGTGTACTTCCCCCAGATGTGCAGCATGAAGACCGAAGCAATGAAGAGCAAACTCATCACCAGCACTGGCACTGGGCCGCTGTCACAAAAAGAGACACTGATTAACATCCAAAAAAATCCACACACATACAAAATCCCATCATTTGCTGTAACCCCAACCAGAGCAAGAGTCTTAGAGTGACTGATTTTATTGATTAGCTTCAGAAACTAGGAGGGGCTCTCATCGCTCAAGGAGGGACTGTATAGGGTGGGGGGACGAATCGCTAAGTAGCAGCATTGCCATGCCAACCATCTCCTCTGCTGCCCCCTCCTCTTCCTGTCAGAAGGCTGTAATTGAGTTGACCTTTCAGAGTGGATCCTTTAATGAAGCTTTGAGGCCGGTGTCTAACACAGGAACAAACACGCACTCAATATACAGCACTGTATAGCAAGTCTGCCCTCCTTCGACTGGAGAGACGCACTCAATAACCACCACAGCACCATCGATCAACCATGGCCGGCTACGGCCAGTAGACAGGACGCTTTCTCTAATATTGGGGTGGTGGGGGTGAGGGTTGTAGCAGAATAGAAGTTTCTGAGATTGAAACTTTTTTTAAACACATGCACGCAAAGAGACACACTCAAATCAAGCAGAGATTATTTGTTGGACCACAAAAGCACGTCTGCCTAATTTCCTGCCTTTAAACATTCCTCCCCAATCTACCTCATAAACAACACTAATGGTGTGATAAACTGTCGGAAATCCTGAGAATTAAGTGTTTATTTGTGAGATGATGCAAGTTTAAATGTCAAAGGCTAAATGTGTTTATATTTACCGGTGAGTATGCATTTTCATGTGTTCAGGAGTGTGTCTGTGTGTGTAAAACAGCTTGACAGGGGCTGCTTTTATAAACTACACTTACACTTTGAGGCCTGGTGAGTCTTCGGTGTAGAAGCGCCACATGCCCCCTGTACCCGCCGATCCTGTGGTCCTGCCACCACTGCGTGTACCACTGCTGGTGGCTTTCCTGTGCAACACACACAAAACACAAGAATATGTAGACACTGCCAAGTAACACTATTTATACAAACACAATATTTCTGTTAAACAGTCATTATCAATACCTTACTGTGGCAACTTTTATTTTTTAGCAATTTTACTTTCTGAAATACAAACAACTTTATTAAAAAAAAAAACAAAACAAAAAAAAAAAAACAGCAATTGCCTACAATATAGTTTAACGAGGAAAAAGTTAATGAACCTAAAACAATAGACAATTCAAAGAAGCATAACCAATTGTGTCAGAGATTATTTATTTTAATTTTTTTATTTTCTACAAACTGAAGCACCTAAACCAATTTAATAGAAACTTTGAGTGAAGCATTAGAACACATCCCAGGAAGGGAAAAAGAAATCTGTCTTATTATCTTCACACTGTAACTGCAACTACAGTATCCGGTGATTGAAGAGCAGAATGTTTCATGGCTGCCTCTCTCATGTGATGAGATTAAACAGAGGTTAATGAGGTAATGAAGAGGGTGATAGTAATGGGTAATAATGAGTAATAATGAGAGAGGTAACAGCAAGCCTCTGATTACACACTGATTAAGCCCAGAGCACAACATCTATCTGCTGCTCTAATCTATGGAGGGCACACAGAAATGTAGAGAAGGGCTATCTGAAAGTCATCAATCATTCTTCAGTGTGATGACGTGGAGGTGGGGTCAATATAAGGGGTATTTTTTATTTATTTATTTTTTTTTGGGGGGGGGGACAAGCAGAGTGTTTCTCCAATGTTCTAATGTTTAATGCAAGGACTGAATCAATAACTTCCTTTTCGTAGTGGCCATTATTCTTATGAGAAATTGAACAAAGTTTAAACCCACCACAAGCTGACAGAACAGCTTCAGTGCTTCTTGGTAAAGAGTCTTTTGACTCCAGAGAAGCATTCTTACAAAATATATCCTCTCATTTAGTTTTTTGTTAGTAGTGGTGGAGAGCACCATCTAACCATGCACTTTATGTTTAGGTTCCTTTTGTCTTTATTTTCCTATCTTGTATTAGTTAACAACTTTCTGGTTTGAATATTCAGCATAATGCAGTGTTCTGCATTTGTTTTGTTTTTTATTGTTTGTTACCAGAATTCAAATTGTCTGAGGGGAGGGTCAGTGTGTGGTGTTTTGGAGAAAATATGAGATTTGGGCTGCACTATTTTTGTTTTTCCAGTATAATTCATTTTTTTCCCCCCATGCCTATTTATGTTTAAAAAGCTAAGTGTAAAACTGTGTTGGGATCTGTTGAATGCAAGACCCTTAACATGATTTTCATTTTCACTGTTAGTGAATCACTCAGTCTCTTTTTGTCACCAGTCTGTGAACAGTGTCACCTATGGAAAGTTTAGAGAATCTAAAGTTTAGTGTTCAGATTGTCAGCATGTGTACCTCTGTCTGACTGTGGAGCCTGCTGTACGGGGAGCCACTGTCTTACTGGGGGAACGGCTAGACGCCCCCACATTGGTTGCACTTGCTGCTGGTCCAGGCTGAAAGAAAGAGGGCAGATTTAAATAACAAAAAACATACGTGCACAGTATTTAAATCCATTACTCCTCTTTTCTTCTGTCTGCGACTCTCTTCCTCCCACCCCCCAACACACACACGAATATTAAAACAACTAAAACTAAGTTAATCTATAACACTGAGATAAATAGGCTGTCGTTATTAACCTACACAGCCAACTTAATGTTTAAAGCTTAACTGTATAGTGTGTGTCAGACACTGAAGGCCTTAATTGTAAGTTCATCGCTTTTAACTTCCAGTACCACGTAGTGTCTCTACCAAAAGTCGTATGCATGTATATAAATTGATTCTTGAGTGCTGCGCAAATTAAAATATTAATTTTGGAGGATTAGAATTTTTAAAAACTAGCCACGTCCACAAATGACAAGCTAAAGTTAGCAGGAATGCTAACACATAGGAACATGTTACCTTACTGATGACTCTATAAATCCAACATGGCTGGGTTCAGCTTTAATAGGACATTTTTAGATAGAGCTGATGATTCTTACCATTTTGTTTTTCTTTATCCAGATGCGAGGGGAATCCCTGAGCCTCTCTTCTAGCCGGTGTCCACGTCAAATGGGCAGCAGCAGGCTGTCGGTGTGTGAAGTGGTCAACACTTGAGTAGAGATGACGCTTGTCTAAAAAGGACACGACTGCAGAACGCAGGACCAATGCAGGAGACCGTGCGGAAGCCTGATCGGCTAATTGCAGTCAACACCAAAATAATTAAAGAAAATCATATATTAGCATAATATTTTCATTACACAATCAAAAATTAATTTTACAAACATTATTTGAGTATTATTTTATTTAAGTGGAGTATTATTTTATACTTTATTTCAAAGGCAATTTAAACTTCTGCCTTGACTCGCAAGGAGACGTGTCTATCCTACTGCGGGGAAACTGCTACCATTGTGGCGCTAACAGGGACACGCGTTGTCTGGTACACGAGAGGAGGAGTTGAGCCAACATGGCGTCTCAATGGTAGGGTTGCATGATAGCTATTCTGCCGTTGCATGTAGCTGTACGAGCATAATCACAGGTTTCAAACTTGGATACGGTGGATAAGACATCCAAAGGTAAACACAAGTGTAGTTAATTGAATTGTACGATGATGCTGTTGCAGAGTTTAGTCACAGCTGCCTACTAACTTCATCCACAACGCGTTGTAGTTTGTTCTAGTAATTATAACGTGATTATGTATCATCCTGTCACTGTAGCTAAATGCATTCACCTTTACTAAAGCAGACAGGTATCGAGCTAAGATAAGTATAATTTGTCTTCTGGTTGTCAGTTTGACTTCTTAGTTAAAACCCAACGCTTTAGGAGTATTTGGGGAAACTGAGATCAATGCTGGTGTAGGCACACTGTCAAACAAACATGACAAACACTTTAAGAGGAAAAAATGTATTAAACTACAAACCAGACAAGGACAATTTCTTTAAGTTTGTCAACAATGCTGCCATGAAAAGTTTTTCATTGTGGAATCAAAATAATGAATTCATTAGTCTGTTTGAAGTTGTGTGTTTCCATCAAGTTGATGAAATAGTTTTAATGCCTCTAAAAAGTAATTTTATCGATGATGTATGTCACACAAGTTTAAGTGTTGTAAATTAAACTTCAACAATCTTGAGAATGTAAGTTTGGGTATTTATTTGTTGAGCACATTTCATGCTATAATTCAAAGTGCTGTACACATAAGAAAACTCATTAGTTAGGTAAGAAAGAAGTAAAAGAAAAAAATGAAGATAGATATAAAGAAAAAAGACAAAATAAGCCTTGTATGTCTAATTGTGATGTTATTTAAACTGTAACTTTACTTTATCATTCTACTAAGGCTGCATCTCAAAGTATTTTCATTTTTCAAAAATGATGAAAAATGATGATGACATGAAGATTAATTTTTAACTTTACTATAACTAATCGATTAATCGTTGCAGCTTTACATACTGTAACTGATAATGGGTTATGAGTTGGTAATGTTTTTCAAACTGTTGTTCTCTTAATTGAGAAATATTTTGTAGAAGCAATTTGAACTTATTTCAGCTCTGTTTGTGTCTCCAGGATGGCACGGGTGGTATTCCTCCATCCAGATTTGGGCATAGGTGGAGCCGAGCGTCTGGTGGTTGATGCTGCTGTCACTCTGAAGTCTCAGGGGTGTAGTGTCCAAATCTGGACGGCCCATTACGACCCAACACACTGCTTCTCCGAGACCCTGGATCCAGACCTGCCTGTGGTGCGTGAAAATGTACACATAAACTATCTTTGAAGATACAAAGAAAACGGACATCAGTATGTGTGTCTATTAGGAATACATGCATGATTTGATTTTGTCCTGCTTTTTCACAGGTATGTGTGGGAGACTGGCTGCCTACCAGTGTGTTTGGCTACCTGCATGCCCTATGTGCTTACCTGAGGATGATTTATGTGGCCCTATACCTGGTCTTTCTCAGCGGGGTGGAGTATGACGTCGTCTTCTGTGATCAGGTGAATTTGACAATCTTATTTGTTTGATTGTCCCTCAGTTGTGTTTCTGTTTGATGTAACTGACTCAGACTCAGAGAATGGCTTTGTTGTTAACAGTTACCTGCCTGTCTTTATGTCTCTGTTTCCTGTCACACCCTTTTTCTATACCATGCTGTGAAGTAGACACACCTTTGCTTACTTTTCACATTCTTTCACACAAATACAGACTGATACCACTCTTCTGTTTCACACATCATTAATGTGACATAGGAATAAGCCTCACATACTAAGATCATAGGCCACATAATGTTTGTGAAATACTTGTCTTGTTGAGTAGGTGGTTAACCTTTAGATCCTGCAAAGACTCAATGAGTCTTTACACAGTGGTGAATGAATGGAATTTAAAACTGTCATTCCTGCTGTACATTGTTTGGGATCAACACAGTGTTTGTTTTATATTTAGTGTATATTTCTGTTGTATTCTGACCATATGCGTAAAAGGTGCCACAATTTGTTTTTCTGTTTGTTGGTTTGGATTTGTATTTCTGTGTTATTAATAGTGTTTTTTTCATCAGGATAGTCATATAGTGTAAATGGGTATGGGCTGTTTTGTTTCTGTTGTTTACATTTATGAAAAACTGATGCATGTTGTTTGCATGAGTGCATTCAACCCCTTTTGTGTCATGTGCCCTGTCTACTAAAAAAGCAATTTATAAAAAATTGGTTACAAAAAATTCAAACTTTGTTTTTACACCTTGCATTCCTCCGCAGGTATCCGTGTGTATCCCAGTGCTGAGACTGTCTCGCTATAGGAAGAAAGTTTTGTTCTACTGTCACTTTCCTGACCAGCTGCTGACACAGAGGAAATCAGCCCTGAAGAAGCTTTACCGTGCTCCCATCGACTTGCTAGAGGAATGCACCACTGGTATGGCTGATATGGTATGTAAGCTCTGGGGTTGTAGACTTGATAACACATGTTGCTGTGTTCTGATTACAGAACAAGACTGTCACTTGGCTTGTTTCATTTCATTCATAATGGGGGAAAAAACAAACTTTTATACCAAAGTGGTAAAGAATTCTCTATTAGTTCAATGCCAAATATTTATTAATACCATGTTTAAAGTAAACTAAAATAACTAAGTGATTTTCAAAAGGTGCTTATGATGTGATGTGCTCAGGTGGAGCATGATCAAACATTTTCTGATAGAAAATGTCTAGTGGTCTTAGGCAGAGAGCTTTCTCAATTGTTTGCAGACAGGGGAGTAATTTGTGGCTAAAACAGTAATAACAATTTTCTGAATAGATATAAGATATAAGGTATAAGCTCATAATAGAAGATCCCAATAGTGTATCCTCTTAGAACATTCATAGAATAAACATTTTAATACTACTCATTTGAATTCTTTATAACAGACAAACAGAAAATTAATCAATACAAATTATCCTAAGTAGGGCCTGACTATTGGATCAATGGCAATATCAATATTAGGAATAAAAAATTATGGTATTGATATATCTGCCAATGATCTATACAAAATATATGCATAAACATATTTTTTTGCAATGATCCCTCAAATGTGGTTATCACACACTTGCTGACAAAGCTATGTGATGTAGCACATATGTGCCATTACAACAATACCAATATATCTGATAATATCAGGTAGACCTCATACAGTTTTAAGCTTTAATACACTAAACGGTTGTGGTACAAATGAATTCACCCTCCGTACAGTGTTCATGGAAGAGGAAACTATCAATAGAGACCAAAAAAAATTGTACTAGACTGTAAACATGCTTTTTAAAGCTCTAAACCATATTAACATGGGGGTAAATGGAGAATTGCTCACTTCTGGTCCCAGCCCCCAGCAGCAGCAGAGGAACTGGTGGATTGGCTGAACAGCGGATAGCATCTTGCAAGGCCGTTGGAGTAGGAAGTGACTTCACACAAGGATCCATCTCGTCAGTCTTTGAAGTTTAGTGTTTGTTTCATAACCACCGCTGGTTCAGAGCAATCAGTCCCATGAGGATTTTTACATTGCTTTTTTTTTTTATTTTCTGAAAATTTTCAGAAAAACAGAGGAACATCATGTTTGGATTTTCACTGTTCAGGAATTAAAACTTTGACATTCTTTATACAATTTATGCATGTGGCATCCGGTACAAGCAGCTTCCCCAAATAATGTCTCTGTTTTGTCCACATACTTTGGATCAATCTGTTGCAGCAGTGCACGGAAACCTATAATTAATAATCTTTTGTCATCTCAAATTGTTTGCAGGCAAACAAATTAGATATTAATTCAACAGTCCTCCTTAAAAACAGAATTGATTTACTCAGAATTATTCTTATCCCATCAGTCTAGACTTATCATCTCTAGACAGGTGAAATTACTTTTTGACTCAAATGTGGCTCTTCAAGACAACCTCGCTACCCAGCAATGGTTTAAACCTATATTGAAATGAATTGAATCAAAATATAGGAAATATTATTTTGACTTAAACTGCCAAAGTGATTATTTAAAAATCAAAGTGATTATTTAAAATGTGATAGGGCTTGATCTCTACAGGCAAGCTGTTGTAAAAGCTCAAGGCCCTGATAGAAATGAAATGACATTTGGATTTCAGTCTAGACTTCAGGAAAATCAAGGACCTCAGGCTGCCACCCAACTCATAGAGAATTCAGACGCCTGTGATATATGTGAGATCCTTATGAACTAATCTCTCTTTACTTCCCCTTAGATTCTTGTAAACAGCCAGTTCACCGCGGGCGTCTTCAGGGAGACCTTTCATAGTCTAAGAGGAGTCCAGACAGACGTCCTCTATCCCTCCCTCAACATGCGTAGCTTTGACCAGCCATCTACTGAAGCTCAAGGCCTGGAAGGACTGCTCCCTGAGGGAACCTCCTGTCTGTTTCTCTCTCTGAACCGATATGAACGAAAGAAGAATCTGGGCCTGGCTCTGGAGGCTCTGGCAGCTCTGAGGAGCAGCCTCCCTCCAGGCCAACGAGCAGGCATTCACCTGGTGGTAGCGGGGGGCTACGATGACCGCGTAACTGAGAATGTTGAACATTATGCTGAACTGAAAGCGCTAGCAGCACAGCTCCACTTGGACAACTGTGTCACTTTCTTGCGTTCCCCCTCTGATTCACTAAAGGTGGCGCTGCTGCGGGACAGTGCTGCTGTGCTATACACCCCGAGCAGAGAACATTTTGGGATAGTTCCTGTGGAGGCCATGTACTGCTGCTGCCCTGTTATCGCGGTGAACTCCGGGGGCCCCCTGGAGAGCGTGGCAGATGGGGAGACAGGGTTTCTATGTGAGCCCACGGCGGAGGCCTTCTCCAAGGCAATGGAGAGGCTTGTCAGGGAACCGCAGCTCCGCAGGGACATGGGGCAAGCTGGGAGGAGAAGGGTACAAGATAAATTCTCTCTTCAGGCCTTCTCAGACCAGCTGTATGGGTACATTGTCAGACTGAGCCAGTGATGTGAAAACTGGGTAAAAACAAGAGACAGCCAGAGGAATGGCAGGAACAACATTTTCTTACAGAACTATGAAACTGATGGTGGATGGGGGTCTACAGAGTGGAAGTCTTCTAACGGAGAACGTATGTGTATATGTGCAGGGAGGTGGGGGGGGTGGAAGGGGGACTTAAGAGGACAATTAATCAGCATTCCCCTGGAGGGGTTGCTGAGAGGAAAAACAGGACGGAATTTCTATACCAATTAAGAAAAGAGTAACGAGTTTACCAACCCTATCTCTGAAAAAAATACCACCCCTGAAAGTGTGTATGTGCGCGTGTGTAGAGAGTGTGTGTAGCAGCACAGCAACCAAGAGCCTAGCAAATGAGCATACCAAAAGCATTGATTATTAGAGTGAAATGTTTTGCACTGTGTATGTTTTTTCTGTCTTCTCTACAGTAGTCTTTGTCTTTGTGTGTTTGGGACTGAAGAAGAAGAATGTAGTTACCACCATGTGCCATCAGGCAGTGCACAGTCCCAGATCGATAAACAGGATGCTTTCCACTACTTCCTGTCCGCTCAGAGCTTTGTTCCCCTCCTAGCATTCAGAAGACGCTGGCCTGTCCATGACTCTTGCTGCCGCGTGGAGGTTATTAGCAGATGATAGAGAGTGTTTGGCTTCATTAGAAGGTCTGGCTGATGGGCAGTGTGCCTGTGTCTGGGTCATTATCAACAAGGAGAATAGCAGAAGGTCATTGTGTCTGCGTACTGGCCTCCTCAGCCCTCCTACTGTATAGAAATGCTCTTATTGACATTCCTGGAGTCATAATAAACAAGAGGACACATAGTTTTCTGACTCTTATAGGGTTTGCTTTGTTGTTAAGTTTTTTTTGGCCTTTAATAGAGTTTGCTAAGAACTTTGTGGGGGAGCACGGAGGCACAGAAACATTGTTAATGTCCTTCAGTATTTTTTTTTTCCTTTTTTCATTCTTGAACAGATGTGATGCATTGAGATGTTAAATGAAACATTCTTGAAACTATTTGCAGTGAAACATTTTTTTTTTGCTTATTAACAAAGTTGTTGTGACAGATGTACATAAGGGACACTAGTTTCCATCTCTTGCTGTTTTCATTTGCAGAATTGTGTCCTCATGGGCTTAATTTTTTTTAAGATTTTAAAAAGTAAAGAAATAATAATTGGAACATTAAAAACTGATCGTTTTCAAGCTATATATTTACCATACTGCTTAATCAGTCATTCACCCAAATATTGTTCAACGGACATGGCAAAGTACTCACTGTTAAAGTTCATCAAGTTGTATTTGAACCCCTGCTGCAGAAAAGTCCCACAGCATCTCATCATCACTTCCTGCGGAGATGGAACCAGATTGTGTTGTTGTTGTTGTTGACCCAGATGTGGGTTCTTTTAATGTCTGTAATGAGTTGTGTGTAGATTGGGGTCTACCCCAGACCATGATCACTATTAGACTTAGGAGCCATTTGTTGAAGGAAGCTGCACCATGCTGTCTGTGTCATGTTCTCATCTTGAGGGGAAATATGAAGATGGAGAATAATCAACTTGCAATAACCTAGTTGCCTTTTTTTAAAAAAGACTACTTCTGCTACTACTTCTTTACTTAAGACAAAAGAAACAATTTGTTCAAATAATGTAACATTTCATTCCCTCATCTCCTCCAAAATGGATAACAAGGCCTCCCCAAAGAGACAATCCTTATCATGGTTTCACAAACTCACTCAAGTCTCTGATCTCTGCTGTGAGAGTACACTCTTATCAATTAAAGAGAAAAAGAGCAGTATACAGTATCCTTTTTGTATCTCATTTTTTCTTTTCTCTTGATCTTGTCACTGAATTCAGATGAGAAATCAATATTTATGATGGAAATCAGGTAAATTAAAAGATGATGGACATATAATCAAATATTTTTTTTCTCCTTTTTTTAAGGAATGTGTAACAAGGAATGATGTCATAAGAGGATATAAATTTGATAATATCAGGAAACAAGTCAAAATGCAGCATTAATGAAAATCCTAGATCATGTTGGAAATAATACATGGTTAATCACAAACATGTATACTTGTACAATTCAGCGATTTGCACTTTCCTGCTGCATCAAGATAAAACATTTCCTAGTATATTAATAAAAGCTCACCTGTCAGCTTGTCATCTGGAAGAGATTGTCCCTTTAGTTTCTTAAAAGATCCATTATTTCTGTGAGCTGAATTCAACAGATAAACTACAGTGTGGTTGGAAATTATCAGGATGCTGGTTGTGAGTTAAAACTCATTAATGGCAGATAGCTTTGATTGTAACTTTTTCAAAATGATAGGCAGCCTGATAATATTACATGCTCTATTATTCTACCAATTTCAGACAAACACTGTGAGTCACAGCCTTTTAAAAAATACATTATTCTGTTTTTTGTTCCATATAGTTTAAAATGTGTGGTCCACCTACTTTGAGTTTTCAATTCCCATACCTCGTATTGATTCGCATGTCTTCAGAGTAAATTTGAAATGCTGAAACGGAAAAAAAACAAAAAACCCAACAGCAATAGCACTTGTTTTTCAGAACTGCAAATTATTTGTCCCTGTAGGTCCAATTAGTGCCTGTAGCCTTGGTTAATTTAAAATAGATACTAAGGTCTTGCATTTGAAATACTGCTGTGATATGTCTCAGTCAATTTTTTATATATGTGATCTTGTTAGATTTGGTGACATTTGGTCAAACAGCTGAAAAATGTGACAAAATGCAAACAGTAATGATTTAATCGTTTAATATTCAGAATTAGTCCATCGGAGCAGTGAGCATTAAATAAAAGAGGTTTATTGTTGATATTTTATCATATTTGAGTGAGTTAAAAAATTATACATTTTATAGTCATTTTAGAATAGTCTAAAAATTTGCTTGGGTGATCACTTATAAAATCAAACCTCAGGACAAAACCCTGATTAAGACATTGTGAAACAGTGACAAAAAACTATTTTGATGTTATATACGAGGGTAACATTAGTAATTTTGTTGTTATGACTGAGCTCTGAGATCATAGTTAATTAAAAACAGCAAAAGCACCAAATTTGGTGCTTCCCTCATGCTCTAATGGGATCCACATTGCTATTGTGTGAAACTGGTAAGGCCAATTTTCGTATTCAAACTTGGTTTTAAAAGTTATTGGATTACATGAGTTTTAATGGTTGAGAAATCCAACTGAGCTTTTGGCATCAGATTAATTAAAAAATACATGTTGCTCAGATGAAAACAAGCTGTTTCCGATGTACAAAATACACAGAGCATACATTTCTTGAATATAAATGAAGCACACAAAATGTTTATAGACAGTTTCAGGGATGCAAAATGCTAGTAGGAAACAAAAACAAGAATCAAAAAGCAGATGTGTGTTTGTGTGTGTGTCTGTGTTTTCCACATGCAGAGATCTTAAGAGTAGATGATGATGAGGGTGTTGCAGCAGTGATTTAGGGGCCCTGCTAGGCCAGATGATAAAAAGGCCCCGTGGAGCCTGTAAGGGAGGCAAAGACACATAAACAAAAACACGCAGCAGTAAACACTCATCACGCTCTGCTGTATTGGCTCAGTGTAAAGGTGTCCCACTTTACTCCCTGCACAGAAAGAGGATGTCTGAAGTCTCTTTTTTGTGTCTTTCCTGTGTAAAGAAACTGTCTTTACCTCAAAGTTGTGAAAGAAGAATCAATGTCCCTTCCCTCCACCTCCCTTCTCCTATGCCCTGTGGTGGGGTGGTTATAGAGATCACGGTGTGTCTGAGTGGCGGTGATAACCAGTACCCAGGTGCCACTGGCACATGGTGTTTAATTAATTAATGAGACCGCAGGGTTGGTTTTCTAATTCCACCTAGCCAGCACCAGAGTGAGGGGGAGATAGCCGCAAAATGTTTAGGTGTGTGTTTTCAGGGGAGGAAAGGAGAGATGTATGTGGGAGTGTGCGGGTTACGGGTGTATATCTATTTTGTTGGCAGTTTGGGAGCTGGTTTCCTTGTTAGTGGAGTATTAAATATGTATGGAATATTTTTACTCCGACTTTTAATCACACATTACAATTGGGTGTTAAATCATGGGCTAAATGAAGCTGATGATGAGAAAAATGCAATGTTAATACATCAATGTGAACTCTCTCCTGCACACTAACCAGGTCATGGACTCATTGCACTGGAAACCAAGAATTGCACCTGAGATGTAAACATAATACAAGCACTGGATGGTGAACAGAACAGTATCTTGTGTGATAATAAAGTGTATGTATAATGAATTGGGTGATGTTGAGTTAAGATCGTTGAAGTCAACAGATCAAATCAAAAGGTGGTTGCTTGTGATTTTCTTGTAATTATTTTTTATTTATAAAATGTGAACAAAATAATCTCTAATAATTCCATCCTGTGACAATTGTTACATCAAAAATAAATAAATATATTTCTATAATTAAAAAAATGGAAATCTTCTTCTCTGATTCTATTATACTTAAAGGTTGAAACAGGAAGTTCAAGAAATCCCTACATATAAAAACTGATAACAGAAATGATAAAATTGTTGTGCAGAAAAAAGTCTGACATGTAACACTGTCTATAAGAGAGTGTTTAGTAGTTTTATAGTACAATTTTCAATTGCTGTAAAAACATACTCAAACCTCTTGACACTTCAAGGATCTATATGTAAGATCTGTGATGCAATTTTATGAATCATTGAGTGTGTTCACATGGACTTTAGTCACCATTTAGACACCATCTGAGATAGATGGTGGGCACATGATAGAGAACAAAGTTCCAACATTTTTGTAATAATAAG
>JANJYP010039823.1:0-10756 GCA_024605115.1 Rastrelliger brachysoma | reverse complement strand
TTTTTTTATGTTCAAACCGCAATAGCTGTTATACTTTAAAAGCATAACAAACAATGTAGATGTTCCTTTATTTCCTGTTAGTGGTCAACAAATGTTTTCAGAAAGTACAAGTGTATCGGGCTGGTTGTGTTTAATGGAAATTATATAAGACCCATTTTTCTGTCACCTGAATGTTCTTTGCTGTTGGTTAACCAGTGTTTGCAGATGCAGCTAACAGGACAGTGACAACATCAAATTGTGTCACTAGGGTTGCCTCACTCTTGCAAATATTTTTCAGAGTGTGTGATCACTCATTCAGTCGTTCAACAGTACTTCCTGACTGGTTAACCCCAATCTGAGAACTCGCAGTGGCAGCTCTGAAGGTAATCACAGAGATATAACTTTTAATGATATNCAAATATTTTTCAGAGTGTGTGATCACTCATTCAGTCGTTCAGCAGTACTTCCTGACTGGTTAACCCCAATCTGAGAACTCGCAGTGGCAGCTCTGAAGGTAATCACAGAGATATAACTTTTAATGATATTTAAATGATTTAACATTCAAAAATGTAGTGTAATTTTATTATGACTTTAGCATTTAAAAACAAGTCATGAATTTTAAGGCAGAGCAATATTTGCCATGAGACTGTTGTATTCATTTTAAATCTTCACTGTTTCTGCTCATATAAGGAAAAAAAATCTCTTAAATTTTATCTTTGTAAAAGGAAACAACTCTGCTACTTGGCTACTTCCTCAGCGGTACTGTTAAGCTGTTAGTATGTTGGCAATGTCTACTGTCAAATGTTATCTAATTAAGAGGGAAGGGTGAGAAATTTTTAAAAGCTCAAATGATTCACAAAAAGTCCTCCACAAAAATGATTTTCAGCATGGTGATGTACAGTCATGTTTGTGTATGGCTTTGCGTGGGAATGCTTTATCCCTGTAAACTGTATCCTAAGTTACTATATCTTCACCATCATAGATAGAGCCTTGAAACAAAAACAGGAATTATTTGCGGGCCAAGGATGAATCCATGACCTTGGCCTAGTGGGGCTTAAAATAAGCTCCCTGCTGTCCTGTGCAAACTTAGAGACCTGACTCCATAAGCTGCATACTCTATTAGAAAGCAATGTGCATACTTCTACTACTACTACTTTATGTAATGTTATATTTCAGAGTTTGCAAATAAGCAAAATATTTTTATGAACAGAAACTATATAAAAACTGCACACACACATCTATTTGCATGAATTTGAGCAGGTGAATGGAAAATGATACATTGCTGTTAATTATAGCTTGCTGACAATGTAGTGACATTTAATGATTGGTGCTCAGTTTTACGTGTAGATAATAATAATTACATTATCATTAAAGGAAAATGCACATATTAATGTACTTGCCAAATGTTACATGAGAAGATTGATACCACTCTCACATACTTCTGTCTGCTCTAGTGGCTAGAGGAAAATCCACACCACTCAGCAGATAGTTCATCTATGATTTAGATGATACAACAATCAATTATTTATTTTGCCACAGTAAAGTTTGGCTCAGTTCATGTAGGAATTTCACTCAGAGACATGAAATGATCAAACATGAAAAAGCTTGTTTAAAAATCTTGTTTTTCTGTTCAATGTTTGCTAAATTATAGGAAATTTTTAAATACACTTATTAATGATATGGTTCACTAGAGTTGTTTGAAGATGATGAATGGCTGTAGCAGGTTAAGGATACGAATTCAGACCTTTAGGCCTTTAAAAAGGGATTTATTATTCAGTGTAATTTGTGTATATTAGGGGTTAAAAGTTACGGTAGACACACTGATGTTATCTCTGGTGAGCTTCTTTCCTGAGGTTGAGCTTTTGCATAGTTATTATCCCCCCAGTATAATGATTTCCATATAAATTATACTGTTTTCAGTCTTAATAGGTATAGCTGAAAAACCCCTCAAACTATTTTAGTGGTAAATTAATTCAAATAATGCTGCAGTTATTACAAGCATGGCATGTGAAAGGTATTACATTTTTCTAGACATTGGTTCAGTTTCCATCTCCTACTGATCTCTTGTAACTTTAAGCTCCTGTGGAATAGCAGTGTTAATTCCAGATGTGGATCTGGTGTAATTGCTGTTCATGGCAGTGATTTCACAGTATACACTGAGTGAAGGAAGAATATTTCTGTTACCGTCTGCTGTCACTCACACTGCCCTGTTATTTATGCCGTTGCCAGTTATAAACCAATTAGGGCAATGGGGCATTAAGGAGAAGAAGAAAAACCACAGTTGTACCAGACAGAGTTTCAAGCCCTGTAGGATGATCGCATTAAGTTGGATGTGGTGTTATCTTGGCAACTTGATTTAGGATGTGCAGTGTAACCGATGCATTGCTAGAAAATAAACTGTGTTTTCCTATTCAGGAACAAGTCTCCTTACCATCAGACCAATAAATAGCTGTGCTTTCTCAAATATGGTTAAAGGATAGATGTCACCTTCTTGGACTGTTTTTCTGGCTATTGATAACTCCCTCTTGTAAGTGATATAAATGAATAATCTATGTGCCCAAGGCCCTGAAGTACTTCCAAACTCACCAGGCGTCCCATGCCAGCTCTGAAAAGCCTGTGATCTTTGGACACTTCAATAGATTTGTGTATGACACAGGCACATCTCAGGGTTTGCTTGTGTATATATTTAATTCTGTTGGCTTGTACAAATCTCCTGACCCCAGATGGAGAGCAGTGGGTGAGCAGATTGTATTTCCTGCTTGATTCAATATTAATAGATCGGTATGCTACTCTGCCACAGACTTTGCAAGACAAAAACGGAAGGCCCCAACCCCGCTTACCCTACCCACCTTCCTCCAACTTGGCTCTCAGCCCAAATGCTTATGTAGGATATGGCAAGACCTTGTGAGTGTCAGGGCATTAATAAAACCCAAGATGTGAAAAGTGAATTAGAGTAACCCAAGCAGGTATGAGGGACAGTACTATACATTTGCTGCGATACAACAATATGCTATGACCAGACACATAATACAATGAAAGTATACTGTATACAAGATACAAGGCCCATGCTGATTAATTACCTTCACAAAGCAGAAGGTAAAAGTTAGTGATATATTAATATGACTACTTCTATTATCTTGATAAATATTATGTGACTGTATGAAAAAGTCATATTCACGCTGCTCTTCATTTCACAATGAGACTGACAGCGGATAATGAGGACTGATTTAAACAGGTACAGACAACTGAATTTGACTCCAGGCTCTGACTTGACATACATGAGCTTGACTGCACATGTGTGCACAGGAACATAAGCTGGAAGTACAGTGCTGGCAGAGGACAACCATAATTTCCCTAAAAATAATGGGAGTGATGGCAGATTAATATGTCTGACACTGAGGCAAGGCATGTAGTATGAGTAAAGATCAGTAATGAAAGAAAAATAGGGAGAAATAAAAAGAAACCTTTGGGTATTTTTATTTCCATTCCAAATCACCACAATGGTAATCACTATATCTGTTGACAGAGATCATTTTTCCTCTTGTTTGTGGCAGGTATATGAGAGTAGACAGCAAATATCACCCATTTACAAACTGCCTCATCGCACTGTAGATTTACAACAGATTCCTGTTACTCTTCTGTGTGTGTATTGACATGAATGACCCTGATTTGTAACTCATTCATAAATCAGAGATGTACACATGTGTGGCTTCTGTAGGAGAGAGCTGCTTCCTCATGACTCTTAACAATCTCTGTCCTCCTACAACCAAACCTGTTTGTAACCCCACCACTTCCCTCCCGGCTCACTGAAGTCATCATCAGGGAGCAAAATGTGGGGCTTAGAGCGGCAGAGAGAAAATCATATAAATCCAGAGAGTCCATTGACCTCAGTGACTCCTCTGCAGTGCTAAAATAGATAGATAGATAGATAGATAGATGATAGATAGATAGATAGATAGATAGATATTTGTAATAATATATTGTATGTATGCATGTTATTTTCTGACAGTACAGACAGTGACCAGATATGATCACTTGAGTTATCTCACTTCACAATGACAGTAAAAACCACCTCCTAGGATACAAAGTTGCTCTTAAAATGAATCATGGAGCAAAGAGGATTACTTTTTTTCTGTAAGTGATGATTATTTGTAGTCCTGTAAGGGATAATTAGAGCTAAAATTTTTAGGAAAAGCTCTACAAACCTGAATAGAACCACCGAATGCAGCCACTAATGGAAGGCTGGATGATGGTGTTTTCTATATTTAGACTATTACACTTTGTCAATATTATTGAAGGTTTGTTGGAAATTGATTTAGAGCAATACTATTCATGGCCAGTGTCTACACAAGACATTAAGGACTGTCTGAAGAAAACTTTGTACTCAAAACAAAATAGAGAAGCCAGTTTTACTGACTATTGTCTATAGACAATGCTGGAAAGTGTATTTACTCAAATATTGTACTCGATTACAATTTTGAGGTACTTGTATTTTATTTGAGTATTTCCATCTGATGTTACTCTGAAGAGTGAGTTCAGCAGATTAAATAAGTAGAATAATAGCTTTATTGGCACTTTCTATAGACTCATTGAGTAGCTTACTTCCACTTCTAACCTGATAAATCTTTGGATTTCAGCGAATTCAATCATATAATAAGATGAAAAACATGCCTCCCACCTAGTCAATCAAAAAATAGTGCTGGCTAAGCACATACCATAATTGTGTGTGGCAGCCAGTTCAACGAGCTCTACACATTATTGCATTTGCTGCCGTGCTGAACAAGGACTGTTACAGCTGTGTGGACGTTGACGTGTCTACTGGCTATAGATGCAAGAGGACACCCAGCCACAATACGTTTTGAACATCTGACGAACAGAGAAAAACCACGTGAAAAGAAGAGAATGAAAAGGTGCATTGATTTACACTTCGCTCAAAAGCGGGGGCGGGGGTACAACATAATTTACTGAGATACCTCATGTGACAGTCAGTGACACTGCTGCTCTAGACCAGTGATCTGCCTCAGCCGCCGCCACTGATGATGAGGATGGGAGTGTTTTTTCCTTCTGCCAGTCTTGATGTAAAGTACAGCTGGTGAGACAGTGGGACACACACACGTACACACATACACATAGTCAGGCTGGTCGTTTTGTGCTCACAGAGCCTGGGTACTTTCACGGATCTCATCACGATGGCTTGGAGAGGAGGAAGAACACGGTCGTTTTATCCACCAGTCCATTATTTAAACTAAGACTGGTATTGTTTCTGAGCCGAGGACTCAACAGGAAAAGAAAAAGGTAATGTTTACTACTCCCCTTATGATTTGGAAATACCATTGAGACGTTGCTACGCCGTGTTTTACTCGACAATGATGGTGGTGGTGGTTAAATTTAGGCAAATGTTAGTGAAACGTTAGTCTTCTCCTAAATATCAGCTAACGTTCACCGGTTTTATCTCTGTAATGTTCTCCGGTTAAGACTCTGGTAACGACGCACACTCTGCCTTTTCCGGCACATACCATCATTATCCTACATGTCTAAACTGGTTTGCCACCTATTGCGCTTGCTGTATGAGCAGTGTCTGGCCACAACATTTCCTAACCAGAGCCGTGTTGTTACGCTGCAGGCCTGCCGACGGGATCAAGGCACATTTCCCACTATGCCAACGCAGCGTTGTTAGCATTGCGACCCCGGCTAACCAAAGCTAGCGTTAAGGCTTAGTCGCTCGACTCTCACCGCAGTCTCTTTTTTTGTTACACTTCCTTACTTTATATGTGTGTAAACATATTGTAATAGTTCTGTGCTTGGTGTCGGTTTAGCATGTAAAAAAGAACAAAGCATCCAGGAAGTCTTTGAGTAGCCATTGTGTTTTGGAGAGACTGAACATTAGCGTTGAATAAAAGGATCATAAAGTTCCGTTATGTTTGTCTTGCTAGCTAACACTACCTGCTCACACTACCTATAAAAACGAAAGTTGATACGGCGTTTTGAAATCACACGAACCATCGGTGTGGCTACGAAAACATTTTTTCACAAAGTGGTGAGTTTATACTCCTTCAAACTGATACAGGAAATGCTGTTTTTTTTGCCACATGTGTCTACTTTGTCTCAGTTTTTTCCCCAAGTCTAGTCAGAGTAAATGTTCAGACTCGGTGTGCGCATAACATTTGGTATGATTTCCATTAGCAGTTTTCTTAACTAACTGTCAAAGTGTATGTTATGTGAGACAAAATGTAGAGCATTAACTTGTTGCATTAACCTGGTGGATGGCATCTGTTGCATCACGTGGTTTGTGAACTAAAATGCACGATTTAACAAAGGTGTTAAAGAGTTCATCTAAACGCTTCCTTGTGATAAAAACGTCTAGTCCCATATTTATACATAAACAATGAAATGAAGATTAAATTTGATGTATATTATATTTTGAACATGTCACATCTGAGAGGTACGTCAGTTTGAGGCCTGTTTTTAGTGAAAGCAATATTATGCTAATGAGGTTGTAATACGTTACACTGTGCTGGGTGTGTCACAGTAAATAACACAAACTCAAAAGCAAACCACATTGACCACACCACACTCACACATCAATGATACATGAGGTCATCTTGTTTGCTGTCAGGCCACATGTAGGCTGACACTGTGTGAGGCTACATGTTTTGCTGGTTTAATATCTATCATTTAATGCATATATTTTACACATTATTTCTTATGTTGTTATTATGATGACTCTACGTTTAAAATAATTTCTCCTGTAACATGAACTAGCTTTCCTCTGGAGGTCGATAAAGTATTTCTGATTGTGATTTTGATTTGTGCGGTCTACTCTAGATCTTGTGTACCTCCATTGTGGTGGATTTAAGGTTAAGTGAAAGGTCAATTACCTCATCGGAATAACAATTTTATATTATCTCTCTCATCATGTAGCTTTCACGTGTTAAGGGTGTGCTTGATCATTAAGGTGTGTTTTATTAGCTTCCAGGATACCCGACAAACTGACTTCCTCTTCCTTTACCTGTTCGTTGGACACTTTTTTTGTTTTATAATAGGGCCACACCACAAAAATAAACAATATAGCTAATGTTCAAAATGATTTTCTCACAGTGCCCTGGTAACAGCAACATACCTGGTTTGCTTACAGCCAGGGACCTTTGTTGCAAGTTCTTCAACATGTCTCCTGTCTGCCACTTCACTATTGCCCCCATAAAATCTAGAAATTATTTCCTCATAAGTTTTTATTGCCTTTAGAGAATACTGAAGCACAGACTTTCCTCCAGGCATGATTTGAATAGTTCTCAATGGAAGAGGATATTATAGTATGTATCTAAGGATGATATGTGAAATCCAGCCTTGGTGAAGACAGACCAAAAACAATCTTTATGAAACTGCCCCTNCACAGACTTTCCTCCAGGCATGATTTGAATAGTTCTCAATGGGAGAGGATATTATAGTATGTATCTAAGGATGATATGTGAAATCCAGCCTTGGTGAAGACAGACAGACCAAAAACAATCTTTATGAAACTGCCCCACACTCACATGTCTCACATGCCATTATATTTTCTTTTAATTTTATACCTCTCCTCCAGCCTGTCCACTACTTGGACTCCACCTTTTTGCTTCCTCTTTCCGTACTCCACCCTCTTTGCTGTTGCTAAATGTGAACGCTTTGTTGGTTAATTTATTTTTCTTCTTGCTGACAAATGGATTTCTCCTGCGGGATTTTCTAAGTGCTGCGTCTCTCTGTCATTTCAGGTGATGACCTGGATGGTGCCATGTGAATGACTGAAGACCATGAAGCCCACACACAAGCTGCTGTTTGTCCTGTGCCCCATGCTGGTCCTGGGCTTTATTTACTACTCCTCCGGGAAGCTACATCTACACGTATGGGGCCAGAAGCCTCGTAAGTGACATCTCCAGTCTGACTGTTTTGACTCATTACCTCATTACCCATGTATCATAGTCTGTAGTCCTTTCGAAACCTGCACCTTTTTTATATGTTTTTTTAAATTTTTTTATTGAATGAGTTTATTTGACATGTTTCTCTGTGCCAACTGCCAGTAAACCATCTGTTTATTTCAACCAGTTATTTCATAGTCTCTCCAATGAACTGTTACTATGTGAAGCTGTTTGTTGGTTTTTCAAACCTGTCTGTCTCTGATATTATTGAATTAGCTTTCACTTCACCAGAGCACCGGATGTTGCAGGGAGAATTTAATCAGATTTTCTTGTACACCCAGTGTTAGTTGCTCCAACTGTGGGGAAATCTATTGACAACCCTCTTCCGCTGCTACAGTGAGAGTGCCTGTACTTTAACCTTGGTATGAGAGAGCTTCTTCAGTATCCAAACAGTGTCTTAAGTTTCCTTCTTATCTTAAGATGAAAGGACATTGAAGAGTTTCTCCATTGAAATGATGAAGCATTAACAGGCAAAACTGCAACTATTTATTTGGTTGTTGGTCACGACAGCTTCCTTGTGAAATTAGATGTCCCAAATCCATATTTAGTAAAGCAGTGACAAACCACCTGGATGTTTGTATACTGTTGCTGTTTGGATAAGTAATAAATATCTCTTTTGGCTTCTTTACTCAAACTCCAGCAGAGGGGGCTAGAAGATTTCTCTTAAACTTTAAATCTTGAGGCAGAATTCATGCTGCATCCTGCAGAGTATATCTTCTGGGAAAACATTCTCAGGGAGCAGCATTCAACACATACAACACATGTAAGTGATCTGAAGCAGATTGAGAGCCCAGCTAGATGGACAGCAGGTTGTATGAAGTGTCCAGTTCTTGGGGAAAAAAGTTTTATATCCGCTCTGTGGTGTCTCTGTATTTTTAATATTGATTGCAAAGTTTGCTTATGGGACTGGATTTTCGAAATTGTGTATCTGACTACTTTGGATTAGTTTTAGGCTGACGAGTATGTTTCCATCCTTAACAAATATGCACATTTCACAACAATGATCTCAGATAGAGGGAGTGTGTTTTTGGTTGGCAGTAGGATGATTCAGGATGATAATGACCTCCATCCTCAGCTCCAGTTAAGGAGTACTTGTTACAAGCTCATTTCTCAACGGTCCGAAATTTGACATGTTCCAAGTCATATCAACATAACATCTTACATAACATCTTACTACTTCTTTCGATTGCTGCAGGGTAACTGACAGTGTTCTTCTTCATTGCCAATACATTCTTCCAAACCCATCAATATTCTACCTCACCCTGCTTATGTGCAAGGTGTGAACGTTTGTTTTTTGTTGGGTTTTTTTCCAATCTGTAAGGGAGACCTTTGTGAAAGCCAACAGACAATCCTTAATCAGAGGATTTCTCCAGTGCACCTGTCTGAAAGTACTCAAAGAGTCAGCACTGATTAAACTTTAAATGTGTGTCATGCATCATAGTGTACTAATGTTTATTTTATAGTGAAGCAGGTAATGTTGACTAATACTAGTCTAGTAAAACACCCGAGTAGTTTACTTCATGGTCCACATTCGCCACAGCTTTGTTTCTTACTGTGCTCACCATTATTGTGACCCACCATGACCTGTTCCTGGTCCCAGTTAGAGCCAGTAGGCTCACATTTGTATAAGTCTGTGTCAAACGCAGCATTTAAAACTGTCTTTATAGTTGAACCTGACGTTGCATTGCACATCTGCCTTGTAGATGTAGGTGTAGATAGTGTACCAGTCAAAAGTTTGGAGACAACATCCCACCCCATTAAATGAAAAAGCGTCCAAACATTTTAACTGGAACTGTATATTGTAGATTATATATGTAGGAAATTTATCCTTATTTTTTTTCCTCACACACTAATTTGACCAGTTAAGCTTCTTCTACATTGCTTAACGTTTCCTCTTTTTGTGTGATGCAGTTACATCACTGACAACACTCTGGATGAAGGGTTGACCTTGCCATGTAGTTCATAACGCTCAAAAATTCTCAAGCTGTGGGACGTTTTCTGTCGCAACGTCCCACTATTTAATCTAGACTAGCGCTAGCATGCTAAATTCTGAAGAGGCAGAATCAAATGTTTTCAACTTTGTATTGTTAGTCGGTTTATTTTAATAACCGCATGATGTAAAGAATGTAACGTTTTGTTGTTTTTCAGCTTCACAAATAAGAGAGGAACTTTGATTGCAGTGAGAGATATTGGCTTTCTGCAGCACTGTGGTGCCAGATGTTTGGCCTAAAGAGGCTCAAAGGGGAAAGATGAGCATGTTGATAGTCTCTCCTGCCCTCCATGCTGGTCAGCTAAGCTATGCTGTCTCACTGAGAGGATCAAATGTGGATAATCTTTCCTCCTCATTCTTGACTTTAAGTGTTAGACTCAATTCATACAGACAAATGGAACATATAGAGGTTTATCCCTTACTTATCAGATACATAAATGAAAACCATTTTACTACTATGGTACCCATTGCACAGTAGATGATCAACAGGGCTAAATGTAATCTTTCAGCAGAAAACACGTGTTTTGGATGAGCTGGGATATAAAATCAAGGTGAAAATCTGTCTGAACTCTTCAGGGGGTGTAGAAAGATAAGCCTTAGAAATACAAAATCAAAGCCTTCGATCCTGGTTTAGTTGTATCTCCAGTAAGTCTATGAACGACGTGTGTGTGTGTATATGTGTATGTGGGGTCTGTGACAGGAGCCAGGCTCAACCAGCTGCATGTACACTTATCCACCAGATGGTCACCACATACAGAAGGTTTGTGCCACATCTTCTTTTTACAGGTGCTGACTGATGTACAGTAAACCCTCGCTGTATCGCGCTTCACCTTTC
>JANJYP010039807.1:0-10020 GCA_024605115.1 Rastrelliger brachysoma | reverse complement strand
CCCCCCCCCTCCCCCCCTCAATGGGTGCATTCTCATTGATTAGTTATGTTTTGTTTTCCCCTCTTTTGTCTCAGGGTTCTTGAAGGGAGGGTTAATGAGCTTTCCTGGCAAGCTGTAGCACTTGGAATCCAGGGATAAATGGGAATAATTTTGTTGTTGTGTTTTTTTTGTTTTGTTTTTTTTTTTTTTGTTTGTTTTGTTTTTTTTGTGATGAGCTTGGCAGAGATGTGAAGCCTCGTGCCACTGTGTGTGTTTGCGTTTATGAGTACATACATGAACGATAATGTGTGTTTCTTTGGGTGGGTATGAATGGCTTTGAGGCGGGGTGTATTGCATTTCATCCCTGCTGGTCCATTATTCCTCTTCAGAATCAGGGTATCTCGAACACTCTTTAACAGTTGGCTCTGTCACTATTCATCTTTCAGCCATCTCAGTGAAACTCTTGTCTTGTCCTCATTTTACCACCAAGTACTCTCTCCCTTTTTTTATGTTCCTTCTTCCTTCCGTGTCTCTTGTTACAAGGCAGTGGACAGGCCTTTGTCCAGCTAAAGCTGCCCTCTTTTGTTTGTGCGGCCTTTTTTATCCTTGTGCTAATCGCCATGGTCGTGTGCCTGAGTTGGACCCCATATTTCACGCTCAGCTCTCCTTTGTTTGACACACCGCCCCTGATAAGAATCCCAATTCTAGGGCCTCTCTGATATTGAAATCCAACAGCGGCGTAGAAAGAGCCTTCAATCATCCATTATCTGTGCTCCAGTGATTACCATTCAATCTCTCAGGGTCCAGGCTCCTCATCACCAGCCCCAGAGCTGAGGCCGTCCCCTGAAAGAACCCGCATCCCTTAACGCCTGTGTCACATTCAAGCATATCCATAGATATTTCTAACGCCGTCCAGAGACGGCCTCGCACTGAATGCTGCTGGGAAATGTCACTGAAATGTCACTCATCATTCTCCACTGGAATCTCTTGGTCTCTGATGTGGCCTTGGGTTTTGGGGGACTCTTGTGAGGACACCTTGTGACATTATTGGGTGTCTTTGTCCCCAAATGGCTATTAAATTTCCAATTCTCTTTTTTGTCAGGAGATGAGGATTGCTCTTTTTTTTACATAAGGCTGAGTTGCTTTTAATGTCACAGACTTAATTGGCTGTTTTAAGAAGGAATTAGTTGATTATTTATAAGTTGCACATTAATGCCTCTTTAAATGGTTCAAAGGCAGTGTCTGCTCCTCCGCTGGCCTCTGGCCATTGTTCTCTTTTAGAGGATGTCCTTGTGCCTCGCAGCATTTGCATTTTTACACTAAATGGAATTTTCTGCATTGACAGACAAGGCAAGGCAAACAAAGCCATAACAAAAACAAAACATTTAAGTATGCATCGCTGTGCATTGTCTGCCTCTTCTTACAGCAAGCAGCCTTTGATGTGTTAATACTGATAGTCTATGTTTTATTGTCAAGTGGTGGTTGTGGCTGAAAGAGAAGCACCAGGAAATATTGGCTAAATCTTCCTGTGTCTCTCCACTGCAACAGGCTCTAATAACATTGGGTTTGATGTCAGACACAGAATGTTGTTGGTTGTGGAAACAGGATCAACACATTTTAGTGTTGCAGCTTTGTCACATAGTGTGAGAGGATTGAGGATTTTTAAAACAGATGATTATCATTTTACTGTTTTCATTACTCAGGCTGCTTATTCTTTTTGTTTTGGTTGAAGTATAAGAAAAGCTTTGTGTTGTATACATCCACTTATCCAACACTATGTTTAGATACACATCAGTTCTCAGTACTTTTGTTTAATGTAGTGTACACATCTTCATTAGTTATGTATAGCCTCTAATTACTATTGATGAGGCTCTAGCTGATTTGGGTACAAATCTATAGCTTTTGTTATTCTAATGAGTGTTATTTACCCTCAGATCTCCAAGCCAGGGGGCTTCGGAATGGGGCTTTGTGCACGCAGATATAGCCCGGCCGCTCTAGCTACACCCACTTGTTTTTGTATCTGCCGACTTTGACAAAATCCAGTTCCCTCCCCCACATCATCACCCGCCCGCATGGATATATAGCACTTTCCGCTCCTCCATCTGTTTTTGTCCACCCATGAAAAGGTCCATTATAATCTGCAGGATGCACAGTTGACGTGCCGCAAGCTCTGCTTGAGCCAATCAAGGCAGTGCACCGAACTTAGGCCATGAATCCAAGAGGCCCTAACACCTCCCCCAAGTTCATTTTGATTAGCCAGGCTCTCTGTCTGAGATCTTCAGTTGAACAAGTTTTTATAACAACATTGTCTCCATCATCCCCTTTCCCTATAAAAGCTCCAGTCTGAATGGGGCTCTATGCATGCCCACTGGATGATGGCAGGCTCCTGATTAACCCTGGAGTGACTAGCTAATGTCATTGAAGGAGGGCCACCTGGCTGTGAGACTGTACAGTCAGCTGCCACTGAAGGGCCAGAATAGGAGACGACCAGGTGTTGGGCTCCAGCCCCCCTAATTGTTGCCATGTAATAGCCTGCTTGACTGCACAATATAGCCCAGGGGCGAGGATTAGGAAAAAGCTGTTGCCAACACAGAAGTCCATTTTCTTTTTTGCCCAAGGTTTTGTGTGTGGGTTTCTCTTAGTGTGCATGCTCATGTGTGTATACATATATACATCTCCCTTTGCAATCCTCCTCATCTATTATGACTACAGCAGGTAGAATGCTGGGCCCCCTTTCTGGCACTCAGCCCTTTACCCACCCATCACATTAATTCCAGACATACTCAACTATATGCCTTCTTTCTTACTGGGAAGGGGCTGGAGTAAACTTTCTTTCGGGGGAGGTGGGGTGAATGTAAGAAGGACATTAGACCCCAGTTGTGTGTACAGTAGTAACTACTCCAGCCTTACTCTATGGCTGAAAAAAACTTTATGCATAATTTACTGTTTGACTCTTCAACAACATATTCAGTTATCTTTGTTATGAACAGCATTTTGACAAATTATATGAGCAAATTGGCCTGACAGTGTGGTGTCTGCATATTTAATTTTTAGATATTTTGTACGTCATTGTAATCATAATGGCATTGATTGAAATATGTCCAAAATGCTAATATGTTGGCAAATTAAATCCCTCTTGTCCTTCAGTAACTAACCCTTGCTTCCCTGTGCATTCACCACAGCTGTGATCATATGTAACCTAGCCCTAATCATTATCATTCCCACTAAATGCCTGGCATTTTGCATAAGGCCAGGAAGCCTAATTGGCCCGATGAACCTTTTCATAGAGGGGGCAATGGAGGAACAAGATACTTCATCTGAAATACATCTTGGCAGGGAAGCAGAAAAAGATGCTTGGCGTTAACACATCACAGTTATTCTGTTGCACATGCCACAAGCATCATTAAAATTGCAGAAGCTTCTCTTCATTTAGTTTTAATATTTCATCAGTGCTTGTCTGAACAGTGTTATCACAGGGTTAAAATCAGAGCCATTTGGCATGACCCAGAGTTGGCACACCGCTTGTGGAGTTGCAAGTGTCAAACTGTTTTTCTAGATGTGTCAAATAGATTACACATCGTCAAGGTGCTTTGATTGTCACTGTGCATTGAGTTTGTACAGGTGAGCTAAACACGAATTTGTGTGTGTAGCTGCAGAGTCTGTATAATAATTATGAAGCTCTACATTTCATCATGCAGTTTGAAGAGGTGAAATGCCTCACAAGTAATCAGATGGATTTGAGTTCAAGACTGGAGTCCAGTGTGCCCTTCCCTCTTCCATCTTTGACTTTTTATTAGAAGTTCAAATTGAGATCAGATAAATGCTGCGCAGCTCTGTCTCGATTCTAAACAATTCAAATAGCAGGAAGCAAAAAAAGAATTAAAAAATAGGCACATATTCACCTCAGATAGCTCATATGATGCCCACCTTTGTCCTGACCTAATAATGTAGCCAGAAGGCCAAGGCATTCATGTCACTCTGGCCATCATCACTGACAAAGGAAACCTTTAGAGAGAACTCTCACCCAGACAGTCACAGAACTGTATCTGTTAATCTTCATCCCTATCAGCCTTTTGTAGCTCATCTTATTATGACTTTCTGTTAATGCACGGTGGAGGCCTGTGTGACTGTCTGGCTATAATGGGCCTGTGTTTGATTAATCATGTCGATCCATTGTGTTTCACATCTAAGGCTGCTGCGTTAGTACTCATCAATGGAGACCAGAGTCCTTTGAAAAGGAGATTGGTTACAGACTCAGCTCATCTGAATACACAAGCTTTGACAAGCTTTGTAGGCTTTGATGGTAGTCATGTTGTGTTCAACAAACCATGCCACGACAAATTATGATGTCACTAGTGATTTTGTTGCCATCTTGTTTCTTTGAGGTGTGAGGATGACTTCTTGCTTTATCGTTTATAATCCATGAACCCCCAACAATCATGCGACCTTAACATACTTTAGGGGTCAGCATTGACTTTGTTTTAAGGTGTTGCTCTTATGATTTGCTGTGGAGCAGAAATCGATTTTTAGTGTCCCCCAGAGGAACGGTGGGCTGCCTGAGACTTGGTGTGCTTGAGAAAATGGGTGACTACTTCCTCCAGTCAGCTCATAAATAACCTGCTCATGCCAGCTAGCAGACATCAGATTTTGTCTGCAGTTGTTGCAAAACCTGTGTGAAATCACTGATGGGCAGTGATGATGTCACAGGTTAGGAGTGATGTCACAGCCATAACTCCCCATCCCGCTGTCTGAATGCCAGATGGACGGTAGAGAGGTGTGGAGGTTGGAGCTTAGAAGCGCTCGCTGTGGGAAAGTCACCCCTCAGGAGGTGTCATTAACCCGGGCTTACTGTTTGACCCGATTCCTTAGGGGCTCCTGAGCTCCAGTTTCCTGGACCTGCTCCTAATTAGGCTACTTGTTAAAACTCTCTGCAACCAGCTATTCCCTCAGAGCATCTGATGTTGTGTATGTCTATGTACTCCCAGAAAATGGACACAAAAACACTTCCACTCATCATAATGCATCTGTGACACATTGAGATGTTTTCTGTCCTAGTGGTGTATCTACAGCAAAAAGCTGTTTAATGAGACACCAAGGTTTGAGTACTTGCCGTATAAAAAGAAATTGGGACACACAGACACAAACACATACACCCACACGTGCACACACACCCTACTGGCTGGTTGCTGTTATACACACTCTGACTTTATCCATCTCAATCTGTTGTTCCTTCTCACTCTGCCATTTTTCCTGCAGCTAGCTTTATTGCAACATTCACTCTGTCTGTCCTTATCTTTCCTTTCTCCCGGTGTCTCTCCGTCTAAATGTCTCTGTCTTACGCCCCGTTTTCCCATAATCACCTCACACCTCCGAGGGCCTCTGCTGAGGCGAGCTTCACACCTCAGCCTTCGCTTTGACAACAGGTACCGCTGGCACTCACCGCCCGGCCCCTCTCCAATCAACACCTGTTCTGCTTTATCCCCTCTTTCTTCCTTTCCTCCTTTCCATCTTTTTCCCCCACACCCCACCACTACCACAACCACCCTCCTTCCACTCTATCCATTGTTTTTGTGTCTCCAGTAGTCCCTTTTCTCCATGTGTCCCCCTCTGTACATTTCCCTGCCTCTCTGCCAGTTTTCTGCCTTTTATCTCATTTCCCATAATGAGGAACTGTTCTTCCATATGCAATCAATTAATTTCTCCATACCTCCATCTCCTGGAAATAACTGTGCAATTCCCTGTTGATTTAAACTTGTTCATCCTACAGCAGCCAGTTTACATTATCTCCTTTGGTACCCATTATAATGACTTGTAACAACAGCCTGCATGCAAGTCATTTGACAGTGTCTCTTTAAGGTTGCTTTTGTCATTTTTCAATTCTGGCACTTGTTTCTTTTTAGCAGCTTTTTTTGCCACCTAAGCAGTAGTCTTAACCCTCAAATGTATCCATGGGGATGGGCAGTATTTGTAGGATATCCAGCAATGCTGCCACAAGTGTGCATGTAAGTAAGAGGCGGGATGCTATGCCTTTAATCAAAAAAGTTAACCACATCCGTTTTTTTTTTTTTTGGGTTTCTTGTTTTGTTTTTTTTACCCCACTTGCACTGGCACCCCAACTCCACTAAGCAAACCCCCCTATACCCCCCCACACCACCCCATCCGTTCCTCTTAACAGGCCAATTATGTGACTGCTGGGAGTCAATGGCGCTGTGAGCTACTCCTGAGCTACTCTCCTCACCAAGGTCAAGCTGATTGGCCCAGGTTAATGGGCAGATGTGGGGCTAAGAGAGGAGGGGTTCAAGCACCTAGAGGCACCCTCTACCTCATCTCTAAACTGTCCCTCTTCACCACAAGAGCCCCCTTTACTACTAGCGCTTCTACAAACAGGATTAACCTTGGCTGCTGCCGTGGAGGCCCGAGGAGTGTAGGAATGGTTTTCTCAGTATGCATAGAATAGATTTTTTTCTTCTTTTAGAAATTCCCTTTTTAAATGTTCTTCAGATAAAACTGTCAGAGCCATAAGGTGTGCTGCTCAGTCATCTATTTTCAATGATTCATGTATACTGTCGTAGCTGATTTTGACTTGATTCCATGAAGTCAGTTTGTTTTTTCACTTAATGAAAGTCTGCAGTAGAGTTTAATCAGTATTCCTTAACAGACAGTGTCTCTCAGTGTAGTAGTTGTATGTTTGCGAAAGGGATATACCATAATTATCAAAATGGGCTTTCTTAACTTGTCTTTGATTCACTTGCCTGCCATGTTAAAGGTTCAGAAGTGATCTGGAGACTTGTTGCCACACCCCTTTTGTTTCTGTTTTGTCTTTTATTATTATGATAAACTCACTAGTTAACCAGAGAGATTATGGCCTATAAAAAAACTCAACATGACAAGGGCATTCTGCATTAAAAAGGTTGGGGGGCAGTCACCCTCCCTGCACCCGTCATCTGACTTGGGTGACTTACAAGTGGATAGAAATGGAGCTTGAGTAGTGAAATGTCAGTATGGGGTGTCTAAGACCCCTTCTAATGCTTCTTCACTTAATCTGGACCCTCACCCCCAAGCCCTAGCCTGTCAACAGATTAACTGGGTCTCTGAGACATTAATTCTGTTGAAATAGTGGGTGAGGAAAGTATTCAGATCCCTCATTTTCCACACATTTTGTTGATTTTAATGTAAAATTTAAAAGCTGACATTATTTTTACATTTGTGTGAACTTTTAATATGGGATTCTTTGTTTGATCTTCTCCCTTTGCTTTTTATTGTGCGCGATCTTCAGTTCTTTCCTTGAGATTTTCATTTGGGGTCACTCAGTGACAGTAGCCACCAAAGCCACTTCACTGTTTTTCAGGCTGTGTGATTTAGTTGTTAGAAAGTTGAATCAACATCCCTCTCTGAGGTTGTGTTTTGATTCTCATAGAGTGCTACTGCAACCAGTGTGCTTTAGTTTTGGGAGTCTGAAGGGTTTTATTCCTCCAGACTATTTTTTGTCCCATTATGTTCACAGAATTCTTCAACTTCAATTTAGTAAACTCCAGATGGGCTGTCACACAATGGTCATTTGGTCTTTAGTTGTCCCTCACACAGACCTCTACATTCTGGTCAAATAAATATTGTGTGTGTGTGTGTGTGTGTGTGTGTGTGTGTGTGTGTGTGTGTGTGTATATATATATATATATATATATATATATATATAAGATTAATTGCACTAGTGTAGAAGTTCACAATGCAGTTTTTAAAAAAGAAAAGTGCACTACTCCCTATGGATACAGTTTGGGATGAATCTCTATCATTGGCAATTTACATCAACCTCAGTGATTGAGACCCACTAAATTCAGCACTCTTTTGCCATTTCAGCTACAGGGAAAGTATTTGTGTTTGTAGAACCAAGATAAAGAAAAAGAAGATGATCACAAACATGTAAATTGCACATAATACAATAGATATACTATATATATATATATATATATATATATATATATAGAGAGAGAGAGAGAGAGACAGAGACAGAGACTGTAATACACTATATGATGACGTTTGAGACCACTGAAGGCAACCTGGAGCAGTGTTAAGCAATGAGCATTAATGATGTTTAATTGGTCTCAATAATTGGTCTCGTTCACTTGTCAAGTTGACTTTTGAGAATCTGGAGGTTGGGATTGAATAGACAGTCCACTCCTTTGATTGGCTGTTTGCTTTGATCACTGACACAGTTGTGAAGACGGGCAGTTGCCTGAGACAACAAAGGGAAACATAAATAATGATATTTAGCAACCAGTGTTTGTTCCCACTTATACTGATAGAAGTGTTGTATTGTAGGAAAAAGCCTGATTAAGCCTATTTTTTTATTTGGTAGATCTTTATTTTGGTTAGGAAAACGGAAAAAATGGTGATTTCACTGACATGTCCCCATTTTGGCCACATTAGACCAGATCTAGATCAAAACCTGACTAGACTAATTAAAACTCAGTTTCAGTTTTGTGAAACCTTTGTTCACTTCATGAAAACTAAAAAAAAGTCTCAAAAAAGTTTCAATAAATCTTGGTTTAAACAGCCTTATCATGATGCCTAACACTTTCTAGTGTAAGTGATTAAAAAAATGTATGTTTTCCTTTGTTCTCTCAGGCTGGTTTCAATTGTCATTAATCAATAGCCAATCAGAGGTTATAGTCAATTTTCAAAATGACCTACTGTCTATCCCATCCTAACCTACAAAATCTCACAAGTCATCTTGATGAGCAAGCAAGTATTAAGCATTTAGAAAGGCTCCAGCTCACACTCCATGCAGCCCTGTATTCAGTGGTTATTTTTCTTTTTTTTTAATGATAAATGGTTGAGGAAATGTATTGAGAAATGTGGCACTGCATTTGTAAAGTGCAGGGCAAAAACACTGTGAGCACAAAAATGGATGTTAATGATCCATTTTTTTGTTTGTTTGGGGTTTTTTTCCCAAAAATGGTTTTCTATTGTTTAATGAGAAAGTTATGAGAAAAACATGATATGGCCTCAAGGACACACATTATGTGTTGTTGGTGAGAAAACACATTAAGTGTTTACATTCAGTTAAGGAGCCGAAATACCTTCTGAAGCCCTGATGCATAAACATCCCTGCTGGTTGTGTGTGTTTAAAAGCTGAAGTGTGTGTGTCAGAGGCCAGTGGTGGTGTGAGGCCTTCTGTCAGCAGGGGGACAGAGGAACACAAAGACTGAGGCTGGATGGTCAGGATTCAGCTCTCCAGGGGGACACCAGATCAGAGGTCAACATAGGCTCTTTTGGGGAACCGTGTGTGGGTGGAGGATGTTAGTGAGTGTGTGCTGTGCCTGTGTGCCTACTTATGCACTACTAACGCCTGTGTGCGAGCATGTGTATGTGCCTGCATGCGCCGGGTGGGGTAACGCACAGCACAAAATGGATCCCAGTGGACAGGTGTTTTCAGGACAGGTCCCTGTGGGCAGATAGAGAAAAAAAGAGAGGGATGATGATGAGGGTTGGTGGCGGTTGGCCGATGGGGTCCAGCAGGGATGGAGCAGCCTGCTAATGAAGAGCCATCTGAGGCCTCCATTCACCTTGAACATGGGCCACTACAGCTGCCCTGACCTTGGCTTTGATCCACAAAGATGCTTGACCCCCACCATTTCCCCAGAGCTAACCTCCCTGCCATCTGGACAGCACACATGCATATGTATACATACGTATCTGCACACACCCACAGATACATATGCATGTACACGTATGTTGACCTATATGCTCATGCGCATATGCCCTCACAGGTATGATGGTGTTAGACTATCTGTCTTAAGTAGTGTTAATTCAGCCACGCCTACATACCATGCAGGCTGCATTTTACTGCATAATTGACTTTTTATGTTTGTGTGTGTTTGTCTCTGGGATGCAGTATCTTTGTTATCACCAGGAATAAAACAAAGGCGTACAGGGCTTAAGGGAGCAGGGTGGAAAAGCACTGTTACCCAGTAAAACAATGTAAATAATGTGTAATTAAAAAATATAATACTTAGATTTTGATTTGTGCTTTTTCTCTTTGTC
>JANJYP010039802.1:0-12217 GCA_024605115.1 Rastrelliger brachysoma | reverse complement strand
ATGATATGTAAAAATGTTTTCCAAAATGTAAATTTGTCTCAAACTTTTGTCTCAAATGTTTCATATTTCATAATGCTGTTTTGCACTTCTCTGCCACTGTATAACTCAAACCAAGGTTAGAAAACAGAATACTACATCTTGAAAGGTTTAGGACAGCCAAATGAAGCAGCACTTGCCCAAGTAATACACTGTGGAACAGGTATATAGTGAACTGTTCAATCTTAAGAATAAAAGTTTGGTGAACTCATCTGGTGAATGTGGGTGTTAGGACACCTCAGGTGGTTTCTGGTGATAATAATGTTGGCTTCCATGTGTTAGTCATCGTTTTTTTTTCTCTAGTGAGAGGCTGATTCATTAATGCTATGTATAAAAATTCCACTTTCTTGTAAACAGTACAGACAACAGAGAAATGTAATTATTCTCATTTGTTAAAAATGTACTTGACTGTCACAGAAGCATTGGGAAACAAGTGAAAACTAGTTTGCTGCTTTTTTGAGCTTCAGCAGGTGTCTGTGAAGCTTGCTGTTTAATTCATAATCTCATTCATAGTCATAGACTCGATATGTGATGAACTTATGACCCTGCACAGTGTGAACTCAGACTACAACACAACCACACTACATTGGCCCTCATACAAATCCTACACCAGATGGTCAGTCCTTTTCCTGGCCTTGCCCAGTCTTTGGCTTTTTCCCCGCAGGAAACCTATAGTGGCTCCAACAGAGGTGAAGCAACAATTAGCCAATCACTTCATACTGTCTCAGTTGCTAAGTGCAACTGTCTGAAAAGGTGTTAACACAAGACAAAACATAGACTGTGTTTATACTGGTGGCTGCTAGAAAGAGCTCTCAGCCATTTATTTGGTTTATTTTTTCTGCCAGAAGGCCAAAATAGATGTGCAGCGGGAATATGAGCTCTGACATGACAGCTAGGAGAACCAGTGAAGCGACCAAACTCAATCGAGATGGGTCCCAAAAAACGCCAAACTCAAAATACAGAAATGTGACACTTGAAGCGGCTCTCTTAGTAGCTGCTTTCAGAAAAATAGCTATGACTACATGAAGGAGTCAAGGTCAACTTTTTATGTTGAAGATTCTTTGAGGATTTTTATAGTCTCCACTGAAAGATGCAGGACATAAAACCGTAAGTCAGTAGACTTTAGAGTTCAGGAACTACAGCGGCTTTAAGAGTTGGATGTCTGGGGTCTAAAATGTTCACAACACCCCCTTTTGCATTTATAGTGGATTTATTTATAAAACCTTTTTTAAAAATACCTCTAAGGCTTTCACAGTGCAGCATCTGAGTGATGTTTAATTTGAAAAATTGGTTCAGAAGAAATAGAAAGAAGAACAGAGAATAGGAAGAGAGAATAAATTATATGCTCATAACATTTTGTTATTTTAAAAAAGTATATCCTTCCTGTTTACTGTTATTTTTTCCTCATCACATTTCAAAACCCCAAATTATGTGTGTTTACTGTATATTATGCACAGAGCAATGTCAGTGCGGGAAGCTGGATATTTTTGGGTTGAGTTGACTCAAATAACACAGACACTGCTAACATACTAAAAGTGGGTGGGATGCTTCTCACGTCTGCCCTAAATTCAGGTCTGTAAAAAGATAGGTTGGGACATTGAGGAACAACAGAAAAAAGGCATTTATAATCATGCTATTACAATTGCAGTGCAGTGATAAAAGTGTCTTATCATTTTTCTGTTGTCATATTAAGATAACGTTAAAGGCTATCTTAAAGATTAAGATAACCCTAAAAGAAACTTAAAATAACACAACTTCTACAGGAATAGTGTATTTGACATAAACCTGATAAATTAATGTCATCTCCAAGATGATCATAGTCTGTATCATGTATATTATTTCCCTTAAGTGATTTATTTCTATAGTTAATGCTGTAATACTGTACATTAATGTATTGCATTTTACTATTAGAGCAGTAACATCTTAGTTAGTATGCTCTTAAGGGAAAAATTATGCTCTTCATTTTAAACAGCTCTTAGAACTGCAGTGCAGCATATAGGATCAGTGCTACAAAGGACCAATTGATCTATCTTCTAATTATTACTTTAAGATGTTCTGTGTGCAGCATCATGCCAGTATCCAATCAAATCCAATTAACACTGGTGGCCCCCTCCAGAAAACTGCATTATAGAGGGATTACACTGCTATGCGCTGGTCTGATTAATGGCCGCAGTAATTAATGCTGATGGGGTCTGTCCGAGAACCTCAGTGTAGAGAAGCACACAGCAGTGAGCCAGCTGCAGCGAACAGTGCTTACACTCACACACATACACATGCAAATACGAGCACATACACACCAAACACCTGGATCCTCTCATGTGCGCATATGTTGCACACAATATGAGGCTTTATTTTGTGCCTGTGATACATAAGGGAATGGGTGGGGAGCTGACCTTGAAGATATAGTTTATAAATACATAAAAAAAAAAAAGTCTATAACATTAAACTGTCAGTTGCATTGCCAATGTTGCCATTTCCTTTTTACTAATAAGGACTCAACTTTTGTCATTTTTGGATAGATTTTTAACTAAACTAGGCATTTGGGTGCTAAATGTCCTCTTAATGCACTCATACTTCCTTCACACAGTCAAAGGGAGACAGAGAGAGTGAAGCAGGGATTGAATGAAAGAGTTTAACAGATGTGTAATGACAGCTGTAGAAGAGAATAGTTTCATAGGATGCCTTAAATGCACACATCATTAACAAAAACAACAGTGGAACACTTTATTTTTTTATTATTTATTATTAGCACACACAGAGACCGAAGCTGAACTAGCTGAAAATGACCTATATGTACACATGGGCAATGCAGCGGCAGTAATAATTATAACATCAATATAAGGTGACAAATTTACATGTTGGGAGGAGGCGGGTAGAGTGGATGGCTCAACAATTTGTCATGTTTCCAACCATAACTTGAATTGTTGGGGTGTTTACTGTTGACATGATAATAAAGGTTGCGTAACGTTCCTTAAACTTTCCTATAGGGTGTTCTGAAATGCTGAAAATCAGTTGTTCTGTACTGACAGTACAATTGACCTATGTGGTCATTTCATTATAAAGATGAGCTGGAAACTCTGCAATCGACATTCCACTGGGAACTTGTCAGTACTGCAATGTATAAATGAAGTATACCAATCCAAATAATTTATAAAGCAATCTACTTGCAGCATCCGATTCCAAAGATAACAATCCTCAGCATCTTCAGCACAGCTTTATCACAGATGGTTGAAGGCCTTAAACCTAATCTCCAAGATGTGACATGCAAATTTGAAGGCGCTTCCTTTGCTTCACTCAGTGTGCATCTTTCAGTCTATTTCAACATCAAATGTTCTTTATCATGCAATGCTATCTCATATTTCAAAGGCTGTGGTTGATATGGCATGACTCCAGCCTGATAAGAGCACAAACACCTGCTTGCTCTGCAGGCTTGCTGCTTGGAGAGCCCTTTATATTGGCTTTGAATTGCTCTGCTGAAATATAAGCATTAATCTCTCTGTTTTTCACCTGCTTTTCCAAATCCTCTCCATGTCTCTTTTTTCTAACTGATACTTAGAAATTTTCTGTATATTAAAGCACAAAAGACTATGAAAAACTTCAATAGCACTTTGTGGAAATTGCTTTGAGTCTATGTATGTTTCTANTGTGTGTGTGTGTGTGTGTGTGTGTGTGTGTGTGTGTGTGTGTGTGTGTGTGTGTTTATACTTAAACTTATATATACTGACTTCAGTTGCTACAATCTGTTTTGCTGTGAAGGTTAACCACCACAACAGACAAATCCACAATTCATGAAGTGCAAATACTCAGTTCTCAGTATTCTATGAAGGCCATTTGAAGGGGAGGTGAAATGACTCTCATGAATGATGCATACAAAACTGTTGCCAAAATAAATGTCAATCAGTGTCATGGATGTCCAAGTGAAGGAAAATGTAATACACACAATAATTTTGTAGTCTTTAATAATTTCACATTTTAATCCTAATCCTACTGACTGTGGTACATAACTTAATTACTTTGTCAACCAGTTTGTTCCCAATTATTTAACTGTTTTCTGTTACTGTTTTAATTTTTTTTTAAAAAGGCAGCATTTGCATTCCTTTAATTGCCTATATTCAAATGGAAATGCATTCTGCAAAATGGAAAGTCAATGTATGTAATTCAATATGCAAAATACAGTTTTAATTGTCTCAAAGAAAATTAGGTATTAAAATTTAATTAATTAAAATTCATAATGCCATGGTATTTTTGCACCTCTATTTAAATGCCAGTTCATTTTGCAAAGTTGCAATTCAATGTTCAAGTTATTAATGCAATTTGAAAATGAATTTGGCAACTGACAATTGAATATGCAAAGTGGCAATGCAATCCTCACATCATTGTTTATATGTAACTCTTCTTTGGCTTCCCTCACAAATCCCTCCGTAAACTCCAACTAGTCCAGCATTCAGCTGCCTGCATCATAACTCAAACCCCCTCTATCCACCACATCACTCTTGTCCACCAGTAGCTCCACTATCTCCCAGTTCAGTTCTGGATTCAGTTCCTCCATACAGCTGTCTGTCCCCTCTGCCTATCTTACCATCTTATCTCTGGAATTCTTTACCAGCCCAACTCAGAAACATTGATTCATTCATCCATTTAAAATCTCAAGTTAAAGCACATCTATTTATAATTACTATTCTAACTGATGCCAGTTGTTCTGCCTTTGATATTTTTATTATTTATTTTTAAATGTTTCTTTATTTTATTATTATTACTTTGTATTTTATAGGTTAAAAATAGAATGAAGTACAATAGTACCACAACTTATTTGAATTGCATTTTGCTACACACTTTGTCTACACCAATATTCAATTGAGAATTCAATATATCAGTTTTCTCATCAAGGTGGATTGTCCAGAATGTATTACAATATATCTTAAATTACCGTACTTAAATTAACAGTTCTCCTTCCAAGAGCACTAATAGCACAAAACAGGCAGGCCACAGGCAGACAGTGCACTATAAATATCTGCGGCAACAGAAAATAAGTAAACATGTAAAATAATTCATTTTAGATAAGCTGTTGTTCCTTTATGCTAGCGGTTGGTAGGAATAATGGACATTTACATTTTGGAACACTGTAAAACTGCAATCAATTTTGTACTTATTTTTATTTCATTAGCCAATCCATTTTTTCTAGTTGGCACATGTGATAATCACATTATTTCATTTTTCATATGAGAAATGCAATCTGTGAGATGAATTGAACACTTTGTGTCTTCATTGTATCTGAACTCTTACATGTATTTTTACAGGTTAGTAATTTTTGAAAAATTTAAGAGTCAGCTTCTTGCTATATTTAGGTGAGTTTTACACCTGTAGTTGATATTATTTTTGAGCATTTCAGAAGCAGCTGATTTGTATGTCGTTGGGTGAGCAGTGAAGCATAGTCTTACAGGCAGGTCATTAGGTTTTAAGTTTATTTACTTTTCACAGTGTTTTATTTGGACTCCTACACATTTTATAGCTTAAGGGAAGGTGCTGAATTGCTAAGTGCCTACCATAACAAAACACTTGAAAGGCTCCAGAGCTACTCTTCTATATGAAAAGTGTTAATATTGTAATGTATGCAGTTTACAGGTAAAATATTACAATGAGAGTTATATAAATATTTTGTGTTTCTCTATGAGTGGTCCAAATTGACAGTATATCATTATAGAAGCCCTGAGTATTTAGGTACAGTACAGTATACAGTAGATATACATAGGTGATAATATGTGCTAAGATGCTGCTTTAAGTAAAGAAAATGCACTACACCAACAATGTGAGATAGCTACAGCTGTGGATATGTTCTGTGAGATATAGTGGAACAACTGGATTCATGGATGCTTTGTGCACCCACAGATATGGACTGAAATAGAAACTGACAGTACATGCTCAGGAAAGTTCCACATTCAGCAGCAAAAACTTTAACTTTTTTAAATGTTCACAATTTCTGCTGTATGTGGAATGAACTTTGAGAAAGTCTGAATTATTATTACAACTTCTGAACACTTAATATGTATTCAAAATCAGATTCATGGTCCTCACTAAACAAATGAATCTTAGAGCACACTAGTGCATTGTTGATAATTGATGTTTTGGCATCTCTAATTCTTGAAGGAAAAACATCCTCTGGTCACTGCACATAAAATTAGATCCACTGCTCTTCATTAACAGAAAAGAATGATGCCCAATAAAGTACGTGAACTACATTAAAAATCTGGATGGAACTTACTTTTCAAAGCAGATGTTGGCAGTTGTTATTGATATTGCAAATTATTTGGCTGACATTCAAACTTTACTTCTACTTCAAGGACCTACTATAAATAAAATAAAGTGTAAGTATTAAATTCACACAAAAATATAAATATGTCACAATAAAATGTAAATTACTGTAGATTAGTTAACATTCTACATATCATGTAAAGACCCTATTTTCCTACAGGCACAATGTTTAAATGCAGTCAAAATGCAGTCTTCCTCAGATGTTTTTTTTACCTATTGCAGATTAACAACAGCCAGGTGAGCGCCCACTGGTGGTTAACTTAATTACATTTAATGACTACACACAGTCAGGGAAATCTCAATGCAGTTAGGTTTTCTCAAGCCATAAATCGGGCGGGCCAATCAGCAAACGGGGAGGGCTGAACGCGGTGACGTTGAATTCAAGCGCTTTGTTTGGACCGGCATTCACGGAGTTTGGATGGTTAGATGGAGTTTCCTAAAGCATTAAATGAGTGATGATTGGTCAAAATTGAAACTATCTCATCCACCACAATGCAAACATTATCTATGGGATGGTCCCCAGACACTCATCACATTGTGAAACAATGTGAGAGTGGATGGTTAACCAGGCTACATTAACAAGGGAACCAAAACACTATATTTTGAGGAAGGTCCTAACTGATATCATCCGCATGAGGATAATCCAGTGACCCAGGATTTAGACATACATCCAGATTCCATTTCCCACAACAACTTGTAGAATCAATTGCTAGGCATTGCACCCTTGTGAGGTAGAGACGTGAGCCTCAACCGGTTCAGCTGTATGCTATCTGAGTCGAGGCTCCTCCTTCTCTGCAGTGACTAAACCTTAGCTGGTCAGGATCATTGGGACTGGGTCACATGCTATGTCATGGTAGGGCAATCAGGTTTCACCCAGTGTGGAGCCTGTTCTCCACTCTCCACTGTCCTTCACGAACAGGACCTGCCAGTGCTACACAGCTCAATGAAGAGGTCATAAGATGTCGGACAGTGGTGATACTGCCTCATATATTGTGGGCTCCACACATATCCAGGTAGAATATCACATCCTGAGTGAGAGAAGATTAAGCCCACCCTGACTCCACTTGTACACAATGCATTCCTCCAATTAAAATTATATTCAAGCCGTCCTGCATGTACCAACTGGTTGCGCCTTGCTAAGCCCAGAGTGCACCAGTGATGATGGTTGGAAAAATTGCAAAAATATGTTGGTCACACCCACACATGATGTGCCAGGAATGTAGACTTAGAATTTAGACAGATAGATAGATAGATAGATAGATAGATAGATAGATAGAAAGAATGAATTAACATTCTAGTAAAATAGAACAAAATGAGATACAAGAGGCATTATGCTACTAGTGGTATTTAGGGTATACTTGTAGGCTGTACAATAATTGTATTTATAATATAGTTGATTGCCAGAAACTGCCTATGGATGATGTTTATCAAATCAGTCAAATCAAAATACTTTATTAATCCCTGAAGGGAAATTGTTTTTTTGCTGCAATAGTTTTACATCAAGTGCACGGATAAAGGTACACAAAATATCTACAGTCACATAAGCACATCACAAATATTATGTGTGGAAAAAAAGCCTTTTATATGGAGCACTGATTCATCAATATATATTTGTGTCTATCCGATTCATAGAAATGACATATCATAACACAACAAAAAACTTCTTAAAGCCAAACTGGTTCTCTACAATTGAAATCTGACAGACATTAGGCACACTGTGGCCACATTAAGCCTTGATGCAATCAAGTCAGTGATAGTTTTCTTGTTGTTCTAGCTGGAAATTGGCAGTAATAAGGATGTTTAAAGACATGCAGTGGAGGCTATTGACGTCGCAGGCCTTTGAGACCAGCCAATAGATTTTTTTCACTCGATTACCAGCTCCAGTTGCCAATCTGCCATCATTATTAAGACTGTGACAGGCACCATGGAATACAAATGGACTAGATACTGCAGTGATAAAGCAACCAGCTCTGAGTAAAGATGGTTACAAGCTAGTAACTTGTAACTTCTCAAATATTGACCATTCAGATCATGTACGTGCATGCAACACCAAACATCATCTAAGTAGCATATTTTCCAAAGCACATCTCCACCCACACACACAATGTACTCATACAAACACTGACACACAAAAACATAAAATACATACTGACACATAGTGAAGAAATATTTTCTTGCTAGTGCATGCGTAGGCTTCCTGATGAGATAGCACAAGGCAGAGAGCGAATCCTTTCAGTTTGACACATGTTTTATTATTCCTGCATTATGCAACCATTGCTAAATGTCATGTAAATGCTTCAATGAATTTCAATTTACCATCAAGCTACTAAGCCCCAATTTGTACTTTGAGCTGATAAAGTGAAATTGAAGGATGGGGAAAAAGTGGTTGGGTAGAGAGAAAAGACTGCATGGGACACCTCCCTGAGAGTAGTGTTATCCACTATGAATACAGAATGTCACAAGTGGTAAGGAGGGGAAAAGTCATTTGTCAGCTGTATCAAGAGTCTGAGTGTAATTAATGTAGAAACAGCAGTATTGTGATTAGTCTTGCTGAACAAGTACAAGATAGGAAGTGTCCAGTTCTGTGTTGATTAAAGATTAAAACATTCACAGCAGTTCAGGAAACAAAACCTGCATCTGTAAGTGTTAGAGCTGACAATCCAATAGGTCATCACAATTTTACATGCTGGTGAACCGCTATACATAATAATATGTAAACAAATCCAACTTCACAACTTTTCACCCAGTTGTCATCTGCCTTCAGTTACTAAGAGATATTGACAAATGTTGTTTTGGCGCACAAAATAATATTAGAACATTTAAGAACATGAGATTTACTGTAGTACTGACTGAGTCAAATCGAGGTGTAGGCACAGAGTTTGCATGTGGAGACTTCACACAATGCTTGTTTTCATAGGCCAGAGGTCCAAAATATACATATACTGTACTACTGTACAGCTACGCCTCTGATTATAGTCAGGAATAGTTATTGCATAAATGCTGCAAAAGGAAATTACTGTATTCCAACATCAATATGCAGTATGTCAGATACCACAGAGACAGAGTTTACAGCTATTCTAGCAACTCATTGATTTTTTAAGCAAATTCCAGCTGAATATATGAAAAACCATGGTAAACACCTGATAAAGGTATTAGCTGGAAAGTTTCATCACCACATTTTTTACAGTTCATCCAGAGAGTAACATGGTTGTCTGAACCTAACTTTAAGGCAATCCATCTGGTAGTAGGGGAAATATGACTTCATTAAAAATTCTCTCTGAAAAATCATTAAAGATCTTAAACCTGATTTGTTTGTATAAATACACATCTATTAAGTTTGGGCTGAGTTATGCATGTAAATGTTATGTTGATTGATTACCAATTAATGACAGCATAAGGCACAAATAAAAATCACTCTGGTAACAATCTTTTTGTATCGTTTTTTTTTTTTTTAATTATTGTTTAATTTTGTTGCTTTAAAGGAGATAAAGTAAAGCATATTCTGAATCAAGGCAGGATTTGCAATACTTGACCCTGTACCTCAGTAGAACTGACCTCAAACTTAGTTTGACAGACAAAGAATGGGAGTTAGATTTCACTTACATACTTTACATCTCAAGGATTTTTTTTCCTCATGTTTAATATACATTTACACAAGTGTCCCATTCATCATCAGGTTAAGAAAAGGTCACAAGTATTACTGCCTGGCATTCATTAGAGCCAGCAAGCCTTGCCATAAAAACATTGCCAGCTGGCCAGTCCTGACTACCTGGCTGTTCATTTTATTATCAAATCATTCCAGACACTACAGTAAATGAGTACAATGAGTTGGAATTCAGTAACAGCAATTACTGAGGAACAATTAGATAAATTATAAGATTAAATATTTGGCATGGGTGAAGGTTGGTTAACAGAGGCGGACTTAACTATTATCTGCAGGGGGTACTAACTGAACAGGTCCCTAATGTGATGTTAAGATACTGTACAAAATATCTTAAATCATCTCACTATTACCCTTGCTTAAAACAAATGCATGCTCTATTCCATCATTAGATGATGCCCTAGACTGCAACCACTAAGTTGTTTTATGCTTAGACTGTATTTTACACTTACCTCATCAGGAATGACTGTAGAAAGTTATGAAGTTGCTAACAATGTCAAAGAGAAAGGTTGAGAAAGGGTCAAATATAGATAAATATAAATAAAACAAAAAATATGCAAAAAATTTAATTGTGCTTTAAATATAAACTTTGACAAATAAGATCAACTGAAATTAGCCTGGTTCACAACTACTTTTAGCTTCCCCCAATGTCACAGTATGCGACAGAAAATGCCTGAGCGTCAGGTGTGAGACCATTGTTTAGGCTTAAATATGGTGTCTATGTCATGTGTTCCCATACAATGATAATCAGAGTCTATGTTCCTTAGCTCTTCTACCAGTCAAAGACCCTCAGCTTTTTCTCCCTGTGATGTTGAGTCTGGACTGAGTAGGAGAAGAACAGATACTTTGAATATCAAGGTGAGCTGACTGCAATTACCTAATATGCTGACATGATTTGACAGCATCAGTCAGTCACATGTTTTGTTCTTTATGTTAGTTTCACTTGTATGTTTGAAATTGCATAATGTTAATGTTTACTGAAAGAAACATTTTGTTTTTTTGTTTTTTTTTGGTTCACTGTGTTTTTCCTCCTGTGCTTCCAGCCTGTTTTTCCTTTCACACTCTCCCTTCACACCTGCCCTGCATTAGTCTCATTAGACTCGCCACCTGCCCCTTGCTGTGACATTTGTTGAGTTTGTATTTTAAGTCCTGGTATTCATATATTGTTGGATCCTTTGTTCACTTTGTTCTGCATCCTTCTGTTCAGTTCTCCTGCTATCCTCCTGACATAATTGCTATATTATTACAGACACATATAAGCAACATTTGACTGGTTTATGTGAACTGCATTATAATAATTTTAACTATTATCCATACAGCTGGATAGTATCATAATTACAAATCAGTTCATCTCAAATGTAAATCTGGAAATGTGGCGTAGAAACATAAATATGAAAAAAATAGTACAAGTACCATATTTTCCGGATTATAAANTGTGGCGTAGAAACATAAATATGAAAAAAATAGTACAAGTACAAGTACCATATTTTCCGGATTATAAGCCACTGCGGCTAATCTATGGATTTTTCCAGCTAATGGCACTAGGGGACCTTCTAAATCTACGGATTTTACAGGTTACAGTTCACCACCTTTAAACTGTATGAGCTCTATGGCCGGTCCACGTCCCCGACCGGCTTCAGTAGGAAATGACTGACCTCTTGTTACAGCCGTGTTACTGCACCTTAGCTTAAAAGATGAAGACGAGGATTAATGAGTTTTCTGGTAGGCTGGTTATATTTTAAGTAGCTGTGTTACAGGAACTTTTCGCCTCACCTTGTCAAGCGCTGCAAGCTTTGTTTTTTTGTTATGGTAACTACAAAGCTATATTGTAGATCACTGCCGGGACGTATGTGAAAGTTTGTGTGTCTGAAATGCTATGTGATTAGCTTAAATAGTAGACTTAAATGGTGCACTAAATGGTAACACTTGAATATGTTATGTAAATACAGTGGTCCCTCGCTATAATGCGATTCACCTTTCGCGGCTTCGCGGATTTTTAGTGCAGTTTTGTATGACTCTTTTTTGTAGACCATTGTCAATCAATCTCCCCCGTAGCCTACCTGTACAGTAGCTACAGAATGCGCTCAGCTTGTCTTTGATCGCTGTCAGTGTGACTGATGTGTATGTTTGCATCTTTCTCCCCCCCTGCACTGACAAAGGCACCTGCAGCCACACCCAACGCTTTGAGAGTGTTTAAACAAGAGAGAAATG
>JANJYP010039799.1:0-10536 GCA_024605115.1 Rastrelliger brachysoma | reverse complement strand
CCCCCTGTTTATCCTACACTCACCCTCAAGCCTCTGTCTGAAATAGTTTATTTTAGCTCCTGTTTCTTTAAGAAGCCTGCTGCACTCTGATTGGCCAACTCTAGGAAGCCACCCTGCTGCAAACTTCATTAGTAGCTGAATGTTGCTTCCTCTTTTTCTCGTTGTTTTTTTTTTTTTTTTTTACTGTAATGGAAAAATCTGAAGTATATCTGTTCAGGTTTGAGCCCAAATTAGATCTGAAATATGTGAGTGACAAAGGATACAGATGGACAGCTGTTTGTGAGCCCACAAACAAGCAGATATGATCATGAAGAGGAAGTAGAAGTAACATCACAGACAAAGAGTTCAAAGCTGGTTGAAGCTGGGTTTTTGACTTTTTTAATCATGTTCAGCTCATTGATTGTATGTAAAGATGGATGTCATGGCAGCTCCCCAAAAGTGAAACCAAAATATCTCAATCGCCCTCCAGTGGCTAGCTGCAGTCTTAGCTCATGAGTCCATGAGTCCCACCTTCTTCATGTTAGCAAATAGTTCATGTGCCAAACTAAAAAACATCATAATGTACATCAAACAAACTTTTCTTTCTGTTTTAGGGTTGTTTTTTCTAAAAAATCACACTAATGCGTGCCCAAGTGCCTTTTCAGATAAACTTGTTTTAGGTAGTTATTTGGCAATATCAAGAGAGGATGTGACATTATGATTGTATATGACGGCCACTCTCAATCCTCCATCAGGTAGCAGGACTGCTGAAAGATTATGTCCACAGGCTGTCGTCCTGCTTTCCAACTCCATTGCACAGACACTGGCTCCAAATTCACACTCAAACAAGATGGCACCTCTTTGAAAAATAGATATTTTGACTTCACTTTTGTATAGCGGTAGGACATGGAGATGCATTGTTTACATTTAAATAGTCCATGTTTCACCTCAAATTGAACAGCTTTAACCTTGTTTAACACAAACATCCAAAATCATATGAGGATAAAAATAACAATGTCACCAAAAGCCAGATATATCCCCTTCAAATTGCAGCAGTGAGATATAGCTAATGTCCCTCTGTTCATAAAAAGAGGAGTTTGGTCCATTTTCCATTAACAACCCATACAGTGTCTGAGGTGTAGCCTCTGTTTTCCCATGATGCACATCTCATGGGAACTTTGAGGTTGTGTTTGCTGTATCCTCAGTCATCCATGTCTCATGATTCTTGTTTTAGGCTAATCATGTGACGGGGTATGCCATGAATCGTGAGGTAATTGATCTCACGCTGTGCTTCATTAACCACTTGAAAATGGCTGTTTGTTCCCAGTTACAGTCCAAGTAGGTGGGTGGGTGTCATTGACCGATCACGGTGCTCTTATGTATGTTTAGTTCATAAAATATGTATGTTTTGGAAAAATATGATTTTCAAAACAAATTTGCGACTTTGATGGGACTTTGATTCTTAATGTTTAATAATTCAGCAAATTCAAACACACTAGTCATTTTTTTCTTTTTAACAAATGTCACATGAACCCAGCATCACTCGTGAATCAGTGGCTCCGTCGGTCAGTGGGGCAGCAGAGGGGAAGTAATGTTGAGCTCATCCTGTACAGAGCACTATCCTGTTTTATTGCTGTAGGATGTGAAAGTGTCATTAAGGTCTCTGTTAAAGACAGTTTTCTTTCTCTTTTTTCTTTCTCCCAATACAATAAACAGATGTTGACTAATACAGTGAATCTTCGTGATCTTAGAATGTATTTAAACTTATCACGTTGTCAACAGTTCATAAATGAAAAGGAATCAAAGTACAAACATCTGAGCAGAGAAAAAAAAAGAGGGTGAGAGAGAGGGGAGTCGAGCTGGCACTGATTCATTGTCCTTAATGTCGGCCCATTTCGGTGTGTGCATGTGTGTGTGCTGACACTTGATAGTTTGCGATGGGCGGCTGTATTCGTGTCACTTCCTGGGCTGATCTCACTTCACTGAATGGAGGCATGGCAGCACCACAGAGCCTGACTCTGCAGATCAGGACAGACTTAAGCTGCATTAGTTAGCCATGAATGTCCCACATCCTCTGTCCTCCTGTGTGCTCACATGAACACAACAGGAAGACTAAGTATCTTATATTATTATTTATGATCTGGCTATATTATATTATATTATATTATATTATATTATATTAACCCTTACATATATAAAAATTGACCCATTTTTACATTTGAGACCTGCAAAAACACCCTATATATTTCTTTTAGCTGAACAGTGAAGATGTTGTATTCTTAAATCTATAAAATGGACCATAAAATAGTGACTATAAATGTCTTTAAATCAAACAGAAGGATTGATTAAACACATTAATCACTGAAATGGAATTTATGAATGTGAATTGTTGTGAAGACTAATTATGAATCAGAATACAAACAGTATGTGAGAGTTAATAAAATATAGAAATATTAACCAGCTGAATGTGTTACAGTCAGTTTCAGTTTCCATATGATGTGTGATGGACATAATTAGACTATTTATATGTTGTCAGCATGCTGCTAAAAACGAAATTTGATGTTAATGAATTGTGGTTTTAATTGTGGTCAATCTGTGTATTAAAACAATTAAAAACTCGGTTCACTTCACTTTGACATAGTTTATCATGGGATATGTCCCTCCGGTGCTCCCATACCTCCAGGATAGCGTCATATCTGTCTCTTAATTCGAGCCCTTTCCAGGGGAAGATCACCCAAACATGCTCATCTGGTTCTGAACCTCAGAGGAACAGATGCTAGCTAGTCAGCTGGAAGGCGCTTACACGATTCATTTTAAGATTGGCGTCGCAGTGGTAAACATTTCTGGGCTGAGCTGCTCTTATTGGCCTGGATGTTTTTCAGTTTCAATAATAGGGAGTGAAAGAAAGAGTGTGACCAGGCACACTTTTTATTTACTATGACTTCCTGGACATCCTTGATTTTCTGTTCTTCCCATTTTATATTCAGTGTTCTAACATTACAAACTCCTCCATCTTGATTCTGGCAACAAGGTGCTCAAAATATCAAATAATTTTACTTTTATTTTTTAGTCATGTATCCAACTAGGAATAGTTAATTCACACTAATCCTCATTTCATCTGTCCTTTCGATTTTTTTTCTCCACACCCCTCCTCCTCTCCAGACTTTATGCTGTTCACAAATCTGCACTAAATCTTTGAGAACGTCCATGTCATCTGTCACAAAATTTGCTGAATTGTCACTAGGCTGCCTCTGCAGGTGTTAAGATTCACGGAGATGATGGTGATGATGATTAGTCTGTTGAATTTATTGTAGTGAAATATAACACATTTTCTCCATTTTCTGTTTCTTTATCACGGTGACATCATATGAAAATCACCTTCAGACTATGAGAGTGTGTTTCTGTGGTGAGGTGGTTTCATCAGAGTGTTTTGTACCTTTTTGTTCACTTTTACTACACACAGCGTTCACACAATACCCAGCATAGCCTTGGGCGTCCTCTCCCTCCTTTGGAGCTGACTAGCATTACTGTTGCTCCAAGCTGGACTGGCCGCCCCGGATTAGTGCTCGGCTGTAATCTGGGACACTGCAGATTATGCTTTTCATTTTATTCACCCCCCTCCACCCTCCACGGAATGTCACATGACCGGCCCACACAAATGGGACCTCTTTTTTTTCTTCTTCTCATCCTCGGATGATGGAAAATGAAGAAGGAGGAGGGAGGGAATTGACACATTACAATCGAGACCTGAGAGTGTTGAAACTGGTGTCATGAACAGAACAGCACTGTTGCGCAAATGGATGTCTGAAGGATGGACTGAGAGTTGACCTTTGGGATTACGACGAAGAGGAAGAGGGAGGGTGTGTCTGTACAGCATTTGTGTGTGTGTGGACTGTGGGTGTGTGTGTGTGTGTGTGTGTGTGTGCAGCCACAGCTGCTTGAAGGGACAGGTAACTTATTAACAGCGAGAAAGGAGCAGAGGGCTCGCTGCAGAAATAGAAAATGGAAAAACCACTTTCACTCTGATCTTCTGACTACTTGAGAGCCGATACTAGAACCTCTGTGTGTGCGTGTGTGCGTGCACACACCAGAGGAGGCCAGGACGCCATAAACAAGGAGACAGAGACGGCCACGCGCCCTAATCACATGCAAACAATCAGCACTTGGCTGGCTTTTGTGAGGTAGCAGTGGTGGCAGAACAGTGCTAGAGTTGCTCCGGCTGACCAGACACAACGAGCCGTAACCATGGAGCCTCTAGAGGAGTACCATTCTCCCTTTGACTTTGAGCAGGGAGTCAACGCCAGCTACCTCTACCTCTCCCCGGCCTACAGCGACACGCCGCCCAGCTCACCAGCTGTCAAAACCAGAGGTAATCACAGGGAGAAAAGGGAGAGGCTGGGCCGAGGGTGTGTGTTTGTGTCTGTGTGTGTTTGTATCAGTGTGTGTGTGTGTGTGTGTGTGCGTGCACTGGACACAGAGACAAATCATTGGTTTGGTTCACTGGAGGGGGAGAATTTTGGGGAACACAAACTCAAAGGGGGAGGGAACAAGTGATAATTGGTAGCAGTGGTGTGTCTGTGTGTGTTTATGACTGTAGCTTTTGGTTAGTCTTCACTTTTCTATTTCAGAAATCAACCAAATATGAGATTACATTTTTTTGTTGTTTTTTTCTTTTACAATTTTTATGACTATATCAGGAAATGGAGGTTGAATATAAAAATTTAAGGTTGTCTTTAATTTTTTTATTAACACAAAATATCATTGGCATTATTATTATTTATTTTTGTTTGTGTAACTTCTTGATCTGTTGAATCAGTATTCTCTTGTACAATTTGTTAAATTCACATTTTGGAGGTCGATGCACTGCAGTGGAGAGTCTGACTCAAGCAAAGTTTGATCCAATCTCAAATATTTGGGCTACCTTCTCAAACAGCCCTGGGATCATCTATCTCTTTGTATTTGTCACATGGTTGTTCAATGTGAAGAAACTCTGATATGCTGCTGTGTTTTTATGAGTTATACAGGAGAGTGTAGAGCAGTAGATCAAAGGTGCGGTTATATTCTGTACTGTGGACATGATAGACTTGGTCACATCCTTGTACTTAAACAATAAATACACGAGACTGAACAAACACACAAATCAGCTTCCACACTGAATAAAGTAATCTATTAACTCCACTTCAGACTTAAACAAGAGCAGATTTTTTTTTTAAACTTGTCTCAACAGAAGAAAGTTTGTTGAAAATGTCTCTCCCCAGGCCTGGTCCAGCCTCTCTTCTTCAGTGAGTTTTGTAGTTGACCACTACAGAGAGTTGGAGTAGGTGGTCATGGGGCTGAACATGTTAGTCCAAGAGGAAATGAGCTAAACATGAGGGCCAGGGCAGTAATGTGGGTGGGGTATGTAGTTTGGTGTAGTGAGCCAAACTTCTGCCTATACTTGCATACACAAACACACATACACACATACACACACACACACACACACACACACACGCACACACAAAAGAAAAGGGTCTTGGAGATGCTGGTACGCTTGTAGTATTAACCACTGAAGTAATGCGTGCNCAAAAGAAAAGGGTCTTGGAGATGCTGGTACGCTTGTAGTATTAACCACTGAAGTAACGCATGTAGTTTAGACTCTCACTGACTGATACAGAACATACAACCTCTTGCTCCTGTGAAGGTTTTGTCTGTGTATATACATATCTCACATCACATCCTGCAGCATATTACAAAATTGAACTACAGACAAGTCAGGCGAGTCATTGGCCTACTGAACCTGTTCCTCTCACTCTCTGTGTTTGACTAAAAACTCAACTCTCCGGCAGCATACTCTATGTTGCATAATACATAAAATTACTTATGTGCAGTAACACAGACGCTACAAGAGGAAGTGTGAATTACACAATTCTCTTGCTGTTAGCAAGTGTTAGATCTTGTAATAGTGTCTTATTTATGATAACATGATGTAGATTCAGAAACATAACTTCACAAGCAGCTCTCCAAACTTTTATTGTGTGGAAATTCCACGGTGGGTTTTTCATGGGAGGATGTGTCACTGCGTTCTTGTGATTTTGGTATCTCTGCCTGCACCAAACATACATCTGTCTTGCTAAAATGTTTTTATTAGGAGTATCGGGGTGTGAGTTGAAGGAGAGGACCAAAATGTTTGGAATGAGGTGGGAGGGGAAGCTGCTTACTGAAAAAAGATGTGAAAAGGTCATAGATCTTAGCACAAACCTGCTAGTGTAAGAGGTTGTTCCTTTTAGTCAGATGAATACTGTAAAACTAGCACATGCAGGTAAAATAAGAGCGACCTTTAGCGGTTTAACATCTCATTTCGCAGTTACAGATGTGAGTGTTGCTCATTTCAAATATAGATTATCACACTGATCATCAGTGTTATCACAGTGATATTTAGTGTACAGCCTGTTATTTTAGTAAGAAAACAGGGGGAACCGGCTCACCTGCCTCTGTACAAAGGTAACAAGATCCACCCACCTGCACCTCTGAAGATCATTAAGCTACATGTTATGTCTTTTGTTTAATCTGTCCAAAAACTGCATTTAGTTATATATTTACCAAATAAATATTAAAGTGGTATCACTATTTGTATCTAAGTTGTGGGAGGAAGTTTTGTGAATTTTCCAATAACTCAAACTGTTACTTTGAACAGAGTAATTTAATTAAGACCTCAAAGGCATTTAATCCATATCATTTTTCCAAAACCACATTTTCACACCATGACATCCTGTGTTTATAAAAAGCCAAACAAATAAAGACTTGTTCCATGGGTAATCAGCTGGTTAAACAATGCTAAATAATGCTCTCCAGTGCTATTTATTGTATTTTGGATTCTTGATTCAATCTTTAGCTCTCCACTAAGGTAACACAACTCAGTATGCCTGAAATTATCTCCTTTTTGTCTCCTTCCTCTCACACAGTTGTATTCAACTCATGGATTTCCTTTTCCTCTTGGTGTTATTACTTTTCACTCTAAAGCTTTGAAATATGACCAGATCATTTTTTTAAAAAAAGATCTCAGACACCATTGCATCTCCCTCTGCAGCTCAGGCCCAAAGCATCCTCGGCCGCTGTTGTCCTTTTGACTGACAGATCCTAACAACCCTTCTGCCTCTAGTGAGCTCTCACGCTGTCTGAGCCCAGGATGTCTCCATCTAGAAAGTTCTTTGTATTATTGATGCACTGTTGCTGCCCCTACGGGATGCAGCTCTGGCAGAGGCAGCAACATCAAAGACTAGTGTGTACAGTAGGTGGAGAGGAAACATGAGTGTCTGTGAGAGGCAGAGAGTTACAGGCATCATCATCATCAAACAGCATTGTTATATTGTTAATTTTTCTTGTACGACTGATATCCTTTATCCATTCATCCTTCTCCTCTCCAGAAGAGCAGCCAGCATTACCCCCCCATCTCCTCAACCACCCCCCCCACCTTCCTGCCACCTGTTTGCTGTCAGGCTGCAAACATGTGAACCTGTCTTTAAAAAGTAAAAAAGTACTCATGAATTACTATTATTATTGTTTTTTTTTTACCTTCCAGTTACACAGCAGCATCCAGACTCGGTTCCAGAGGTGGGAGAAGATGCAGTGACGTCCGTCAATCCCACTCCCCCTCCTTCATCCCTGACCGAGGAAGAGCGAGAGGAGCTGCAAGAGGAGTTGGTCAAGGTCAGGAGGAATCAAGGATTAAGGAAGCCGTAGTTCAGGGAGTCAAGATCAGGTGTTGGGACTGATCTGTGGCATTTAAAGACACAGCTGCAAGGCCAGGCTTATTTTAAGCAAGGCCAGGCTGTGTTCAGAGTGCTTTTTTGAAAAGTAAACTCATTGCTTTCAATCACTTGCTTCACTACAGATGTTGGATTACTGCACAATTTTCAAATTCCATGACAACCAATATTTCCTGTGACTCTACCGCTTGTTATTGTGACATACAAACACAACATCAAGCATCTCTTTCATTGACTACACAGCATGTTTGTCAGGGTCTATATTTAGCTGCAGATTTGCTGGGCTGGTGGGTATTTATGGTAGTAGACAGGGTTTGTGGGATTGACTCATCGTAATGAAGTAATGTGTCACCCACTTCATTGTTTAGGCTCCCTGATGTGCTTTTTTTAAATAGATTTTGGAAAAAACTGAGCTCTGTGGTACAGCNGTCACCCACTTCATTGTTTAGGCTCCCTGATGTGCTTTTTTTTAAATAGATTTTGGAAAAAACTGAGCTCTGTGGTACAGAGGAATAAGATTTGTGTTTGTTTTATTCTTTTGATGGGATTTCTTCATAATGTGAAAAATATAGAATATCAGAATAATCCTTTAATTGAAGAAAAAAGCATTTAATGTCATTTGACCTTTGTAAAAAGTTCATACTTCCTTAAATCATGAAAGTGGTTCACGATGGCCAAAGAGCGGCTTTATCCTGAAAGCCTTTCAGCAGCTTCTCTGCTCAAACATTACTGTCATTTGTCTTCTTAGTAAAACTAGAACAGATTGGGGCAAGACAAGGTTAAGCACAATGCAGTTCAAAACTGTGTGTGTGTCCAGGTGGAGGATGAGATCCAGACACTGTCCCAGGTGCTGGCCGCCAAGGAGAAGCAGTTGGCGGACATTAAGAGGAAGCTGGGTATCACACCTCTTAACGAGCTGAAACAGAACATCACCAAAACCTGGCAGGAGGTCACCACCTCCAATGCGTAAGTGCTTATCTCCCAGAGTACACTGACATTAGACCTGACAGCAGACGGCACATTTATTACATTTCAACCCGCATGGAATTCACAATGGCTTTATTATCCACAATTTTTCCGATATATGCACCATTGGTCTTTTTCCAGGGTCATCACAGTTAACTATCAGCACAGTTGACAAGAACTTTTTTCCTACTCCTTACAATGAGGAACAAGATGTCAGTGTTCCTGACAAACTGAAACAAAGTGACGGCTTCTTAACATCATAGGAAATGAGCACTGTATTCTGATGCTTTCAGGGGTTTTTTGAAATAAAAACAGACATTGAGGTTTAGATCTGACCTTGATGCTTTTCTTCAGTCTTTGATCCCTGTCTCTTTTCATCAGTCTCATAGTGCATCACTTCTTTCTGCTGCTCATCACTCATGCCTTCACTACCCTTTCTTTCTTCCAGCTATAGGAGGACTTCTGAAACTCTGTCTCAGGCGGGGATGAAGGCCACAACAGCCTTCACCACTATGGGCTCAGCCATCAGCCGCAAACTTGAGGATGTCAGGTGAGATGTGTAACTTAACTTCACCTCAAATATCTAAAAGACAATTATAAATAATCACACCACATTATTCATACACTACAACGTTTGTACTCCATTCTCCGTGCTTAAATGATTTGAGTGGAACAACCTCATGGTTTATTTCCTAGAAAGCACTCTGCTTCATCCCACAGACCTCTCTCTCTCGCAAGTACTACTTAGGTAGGCTAATAGGTTTAATTCCTGGAACTTGTACCTGTCAGCCATGTCCAGTGTATTTGCTGCTTTCAGCCAAATGAGCAAATTATTCCAGCTTTACAGTTTTATTTAATGTGTATAGCAGGGTTTTATTATCTGGGAGTACACAGGTACTAACAAGATTATGTTGCAACATACAGCCAAAGGCAAGAGGTTCTGCACCAGCATTTACAATGTGTTTAACCACATCGTAACTCATTCTTGCTTGTTTTTTTTAACCCACAGCATGATTGCTGGTTGTGCCATCAGTAGCATATTTGTGCAGTAATGATTTGATATGTGCCACTATGAGACTAATTTACATTCACAACACAGTGTTGTATCTTACATCCACACTTGGCCTTTGCAGGTTGTAGTCTATTACTAATATGTTTGGGTAAGACAGCCAAAAATATCTAACCTCTAACTTAAACTTTGATTTATTACCAATTTCTCTGATGTCACGCTTTCATTTTGCACGAACACTGATGAACTGATTTTATGTCTTTAATGCATGTTATCGACTAAATTCTATGACTAAACTGCCCCTTAGCATTTATGAATAAATGAAGGTGTGTGTGTATGTGTGTGTGTTAATGTCCATCCTAATGACTTTACATATATATTGCTTTCATAATGCTGCCGGCATCCAATCACAATAATACNAAACTGCCCCTTAGCATTTATGAATAAATGAAGGTGTGTGTGAATGTGTGTGTGTTAATGTCCATCCTAATGACTTTACATATATATATTGCTTTCATAATGCTGCCGGCATCCAATCACAATAATATTAACTATAATGAGTGTTTCCTGATTAACTATGGCTTTAAAAAGCCAACAGATTGTTCCATTTAAAATCTATCTTCAGTCGATCCCCCAGCCCCACCCCCAGATCTTAATCTGCCGTCTTCCCTGTCATCCTTCTCTCTGGATTACTGAGCTGCAAACAAGATTATTAGGCCCCTCAAAGCTGCAGGATGCTGAGAAATGTAGCCTCACGGATGAGCTAGAATGCAGAGCTGGTTTGGGGAGGTGGGGGGAGCTGAGAGCAACCTGAGTGGGGTCAAAGGCTGTGTG
>JANJYP010039784.1:0-10798 GCA_024605115.1 Rastrelliger brachysoma | reverse complement strand
ACAGAATTGCAGGGGTGCCAATACTTCTGGCCAGCACTGTAGAGGTATTACATAGCAGAAAGTGTGATAGCTTTTGATGTTTTTATGTGGTCAAGACAATGTAGGAAATATTATAGCATATTTTAACCAGTGTGTTTTTCCTCTTCAGTTGACTTCATACCTCATGCCAGTATGGATACAGTCCATCACATGCTGCTTTTTGGCTGTCAGACTCCATTCTCCATCAGCACTTACTGGTAATATTCAACCTTAGGTCACTGTTTTTACAATGTTTAAAATAAGCAGTTTTATCTTTATATTTATTATTTTTTTTATTATTATTTTCTTACTAACATTGTATTTTCCCCATTAATGCTCAATATAGGCAAGGTGCCATTTATTGTATTGTCCTACATAACCAGGTTGTTTCGCCATCTGATTGTGTTGTTTTTCTTGTTAGGGACTGTGGCAGTGCACAAGGCACTTGTGAGGATGCAGCCTCCATTATGTATGCTTGGGCTAAGAATGCACCACCTACTAAATTACCCAAAGGTATGTCTCTCATGGGGTTGCTTCATAATTACCAACAATCAAGGGATAAAGTGGTCTGCAGCCCTCCAGAGCTCAGCTCCACCACCCCACAGCTGAGCTCCACTAGACTGCCACCTTTGTAAAAATAAATAAATAATTTAGTTCATTCAGTACATCAGTCTGTTCACTCAGCGCTGTTTTCAGAGCGCTGTCAGTTTCATGATTGAATCTGTTCTGCTTGTTGATTGAGAGAAAACCTGAATCAGTGAAACTTCCCGTTCATACTCTGAGCTGTGATTAAATTAATTTCTACTACTTTTTCAGTATCTTCTAATATACAGTGTGGGGTTGAACACTTCCTTGATGTAATAACAAAATGTACTCAACATGTTTCTCACAGTGCAGTCAGATCAAAGTGTCAAAACACCTGTTAAAAGGCTTCAGAATACAGGAAATGACATCTACTTTGTTAAAAAAAAATTTTTGGGAGGACCCCCAGACCCTCCTGCAATATTCTTCCACTAATTTCAAACGCCTTTGTGTCTAGGCTACTTAGGAGCAGCATCACAAGGATGCCCTTTTTCTTCTTTTTTTGGGTCTTAATGAGTGTTTGCAAGCCACCATAAAGATGTGGCCACCACCTACTGGACTGCAGTAGTAGACAGAAAAAAACCCTCACAAAGCTAATTTATCCCTATTATTCATTGTTATCATTTATATTATTACTCTTTAGTACTATAAAAACCGGCAAGTATGTTGCACTTGTGTATAAGATGCAGTGTTGGGTATAGTTACTTTGGAAAGTAGTTAGTTACGTTACAACGTTACTATCAATTAAAAGTAATCTGGTACATTACTGCGTTACCTATCAACAAAAGTAATGCGTTAGAGTACTCATCCGTTACTAACAATAAAAAACATTTGGGTTGCGTCTCGCGCATGCTGCAGTTTAACTGATACAGTCATCTAACCACACATTAACTGCAGGATAATAATATCATCAAAGACAGTTAGCAGTGTTTCACATTACACGTAAACCCCAACACTGATAAGATGTACTCTATTTTGGCAGGTCTCATGCTGTAAAAATGCTCCTTTATTAAAGACTGGTTTATTAGCATTCACCAGTAGATATTAATTTATAAACATATGGTTTTACAAGTTACTCCAACTTTTTCAATCTACTTTTATATGAAACACAATCAAAACACATATATTACACCTGAAACAGTGTGTTGGGTTAATGGTTATTGGTCTGGTAATGATTTACTTCACTGAATTGGACCCGTATATTAACTGAGACTGGATTAGGATTAGGCTATGCATTTCAAATAACCTTTTAAAAGAACATGGTAATTTTACATATTTGACACACTATGCTCACTACAGTCCAAAAAACGCTTAATCAGAATTGTCACAGTGCGCAAATGTTGCACCCAACTTGCTGAAGTCTCACTAAGCTCACTATCGGTAGACTCTGTCAGTCCCAGAGTCAAACAAAATATGATTGATATGAATATGATATGAAATCTTTTTTTTTTCTTTAAAGATTTTTTTTTGGCACAGACGCCTTTATTGTAAAGTTGCTGAAACCACACAGCAACTAGTCTCCTGAAATAATTCTGAACAACACACAGAATCACCATCCACCTGTGAACCTTTCTGGTTTTCTTTTTTGTTACAACATACAGCAGTAAAGGCTCTGTTATCATTAGCTGTGACACAGCTGGAGTATTCAACACATGCTTTACAACGCTATATCNAAGGCTCTGTTATCATTAGCTGTGACACAGCTGGAGTATTCAGCACATGCTTTACAACGCTATTTACCACAGATTTATCTTGATAATTAGAGTTCTTCTTATAATTATTGTTGTTTGTGTGGACAGCCCTTTACAGACCCCTAACAAAATCCATATCCAACCTCTCTCTGTATTTTACTGGTGTATAAGACGCAAGACGGTGCGTCTTATTTACCGGTTTTTAATTCTTTATTAATTGGAATATCTCTGTGAGACCTTTCTTTGTAGATTCCCCAATTTAATATTGTCTGTATATCCTGTTATCAAATAGGTAATGATTATAGTTTTAAATTCGCCTTTACTTAATGATATTTTTATGTCAATTAACTGTAGTTTTACATGGTCTATTGTTCTCTTTTGATTCCACTCCTACCTGAGCAAGAACCCAAGGAAAGAGGCATCCAGTCCTTATAATGTAGCCTGAGTAGCACATAGAAGATTTCATACACAATAGTTGCCTGCTTTCTGGAGGTAATGGATGAAAGTGCTGATATGTGTTTTTTTTAGTATAATTTCACTAAAAATTTTTGACAGAATATTGTGTTTTGTCAAGTACAGATTTTCTTGTGTAGTTATCTCTTTCTCATTTGTTTAGAGTGCCATGTGGATTATGTGACTCAAACCTCTGTTTGCTCTCTATTTTCTCATCAGATGTTGGCTTTAAAGTTGGAAGAAATTCCGGAATATCCTACTTTGTGCTGCAGATCCATTATGGAGATGTCAGTGCTTTCAGAGGTAAGCCCTAATGGAAGTTAAAGCAATACACGTGCATAGTTTGACTGTAGGCTGTATGTCTGCATTAGAGGTAAGCATCGTCACAAATGTGATCACACAAATTGCAACCAGTCCCTTTTCCCGGAGCAGTGCTTTGTCCGGGTCTGACTGACGCATCCCCTCCCTTTCCTCCTCCTCCTGAGTCCTCACAAATAAAATAAAAAATGTCGGGTTTTTTCGGGCTCGGGCTGCAAATCAAGTTAATTGATCGGGCCGGGTCAGGCTTTAATACCCGCGGGCTCTGGCCGGGCTGAATTTTTTAGGCCCAATCTTACCTCTAGTCTGCATGGACATGAGACAAACATTAGTGCAAAGAGAAAATTGCGTTGGTCGCTGCCTGACACAGGTTGGCCATTTTTTGAGTTTTAAGCCTGGTTGCTTTCTATTGCTGAGCCCTGGTCTGAACCCCAGGCCCCAGGTATTTTGGAGGTACCTTTTCTTTGACTTACTGTTGCTACCATCGTTGTGATATCAATGTTAATGTAACATAACACAAATTCAGTAGGGAAGAGGTGTGGATAGCTCTTGAAGCCTAGTTCATCATGAAGGTCTTAAGATGACACTGAGTGAATTTGGATACGGTGAAGTGAAAAACGTAGGAAAAGTCTGTTAAAATGCGGGACCTCACCCTCCCCAAGTTTTTTTTTTTTTTGTTTGTTTTTTGACTCCACTCATTTGGTTTTGTTTCGGTTTATGATGTAGTGTTTGCACTATTATTGCTCAGTGATGTGCATGTATGCAGTAAGCTATCTATACCTTGTTTGCTATTATTGTTGTCTCGATTTCTGTTGTTTCTGCCATTGCTATCGATGTCCAGCAGCGGGCTATTGTTCGGGAGGGAAAATGTGGACAAGGAGGGGTTGATTTGGAGAGGATGGGCCCATTGGCAATGTGATTGTTATTGTAACTATAAGTTTTTATTTTCCTCTCCTTTTTTTTGTTTTATTTTTCGACAAGTTTTCTTTCCGTTGAGGTTTTGATGATGGCTCTGTATGCATGTATGTGCTGTTTTCTCTGTCTTGAAATGAATAAAAAATTTAATAAAAAAAAAAAAAAATGCGGGCCCTGGAAATGGTCTGAAAAATGTAAAATAATGAAGTTTTTACAAATGGCTGCCAGAGGCTTTTTTTGTGTGTCCACAAGATACATATGGTCTGTGAATTTCATAATTTTAGGTCAATCTGGGAGGCAGGGCTTGATCTTTGAAAATTTCAAGGGGGCGCTGTTGAATGATTTTCCCACAGTCGCATAGAACAGCAGTATAGACTGTTTCCTGGCATGAGTCCAGAGGTATGTGTTGAGTTTCGTGACTGTAGAGACATCCATTGGCCCTCAAAAACAGTATTGTATGTTGTGGTGAAGGATGCGTTGCCATGACAACAGTGCTTACACTGAATTTCAAGGGGCGCTGGTGAGCCATTTTGCCTCGCCTTTCTGCGTGAATCTTAAATCACAGTTGGGACTTTTGGGTCTGAGGCGGATGGTGTGACATCTTTCGGTGTCCTTCTGCTAGCCATGCTTACATAGTTGATCCCTTGCTCAGCTGTTTGAGTGTTAGAACTTGGGGCAGCCTTATGGAGAGACGATTTCATCCAAAAATGATGACCAAGTGACTCACATAAGTAATGTACAGGCCATGTATATTGTGTCTGGACGCACAAACCTCCGGGAGCCTTACCATCACTTGCACAGGAAATTGGCCATTTTGGAAAACTGCTCAACTTCCTGCCATTTCCAGCACTACATTTTTTAATGAACTCCTACAAATTTCATCACACTAACTTTAAATTCAGGGTTAGGGTTAGGGTTAGGGGAGACATCTTCACACATTGCAGATTAAAAGTTATCAACAAAATTTGACTTACGTTATTCCTTGTTGCCTTGGTGGACTTTCGATCCTTCTCGATGACATTCTAAGCCATATAACTAAATTAAGCTCCACCAGAATGATATCCATTAATAAAATTTACAGAGCTTATGTAACATGTCATGATGCACAAAAAGCCTCTCCTGGTGTATGTTGCCTGTTAAGGGTTAAAATCATTGCAAGCTTATCAGGGCATAAGTTGGACCATCTGGTGCAGACCAGAAGGCACTTCTCCTACATTCAGCACTGGTTCAAATGTTGGTTGATTATTATTATGCATATGAGTGAGAATTTCCTCTATTATAAGTGTTAAATTTGCAGAAATTGATTAAACTATGTGCAATACTCACAATCCTGCACCAATATTCAGGCCCTGCAGTATGTTTGTGAGATAGACAACTGAGGAACCTGGCTGAAGTATTTTTTGTGTGGACACTGTGCCAGTTTGTATTTTATTCTAACCAGTTCATTACAATGCATGCAATACAGTACAATAGCACTATTGTTCAGTGTTTGTTGACATAGTTTTAGAGGTGCTGAGTTAATATCGCTTCAAGGATATACTTTATGGTGGCTGTAAATTGTTCTGTAAGGATTTATTTTGTTGTGGATGTTAATTGGTCATGTTTATTAATTTCCATTTTAGCAATTTATATATAGTATATGTGAAGTTCTTATTCAGATGGAAAGATACAGTTGGCAGATACTACAAATGTTTTGTTTTTTCTTCTTCTGCAGACCATCATAGAGATTGCTCAGGACTTACCTTAAAAATGACATCTAGACCGTAAGTATTTACTTTAAAACATCAGCCTTTCATCTCCCGGAGACCTGTGTAGATGTGTTTCTAGTAGAGCACCAGGAATAATGTTTGTATAGAGATCAGCTTGTCAGAAAGAAATAGGAAGAAAATGTCAGAGGAAAACTGCATAAAAATATGATAGACTTTACAGTGTTTACCCTTTAACTGTGTACCTGTGTGCTTTGCTCAAAGGCAGCCATTTATTGCTGGCATATACCTGCTCATGTCTGTGGACACAATCATCGTTCCAGGAAAGAGAGGTATATTTATTATCTATTTCCTTCTATGAAAATCTGTATTAAATTCTTCTTACATCTCTGAGAGACTTGTTCTTTCAATATTTGTTTTTTATGTTATAAACCAAAAGGTGGCTCAAACAAAGCTTATAAGAGAACATATATGTAGGAAAAAAAACAAAAGACATTGCATCAAGGAGTCTTACGGTGCAGATTATATTTTAGGTCCTATTGATCTGTAATATTGTTCAGTCCTTCTAGAAAAATGCGACCTTTTTTGTGATTGTTGCAACCAAAAATCCTTGATTATTCAGCATGTTTTCTTTAAAAATGCAATGAAATATGCAGGATATTTATGCAATTTTATGCGATGAAATTGCGGGAACTTTAAATTGCGGGAACTTTAAAATTCATTAAACTGCAAAAAATGCAGTTCGATGAAAAAGAAAAAAAAAGTTTCCCAACTTGTCACAAGGCTACTACCTAATGTCATTTTTAATTATTCCCTATGATAAGCAAGCATACTACATCACAGAAAGTCCTGCTGGGAATATTTAAGTTCTCAACTAGTTTTATTTAAACATACAGTTGTGGTCACAAGTTTACATACACTTGTGAAGAACATAATGTCATTTCTACAACTCTGATTTTTCTCTGATAGAATGATTGGAACAGATACTTCTTTGTCACAAAAAACATTCATGAAGTTTTGTTCTTTTATGACTTTATTATGGGTGAACAGAAAAAGTGATCAAATCTGCTGGGTCAAAAATATACATACAGCAACATGAATTAGCAATTTTGGTGACTTAGAAAGTTGTGTCAGTGAAATGAGCTTCATAACATGGCCTCTTAACTTCTTGTAAGTGATTATGAGTGACTAGAGCTGTGCCACCAGGGAGAACAGCACACTCGACCATGTCTACTGTAACATCAAGCATGCATACAGAGCAGTACCCCAACCTCATATTAGCATGTCAGATTATCTCTTATTGCACTTTATACCAGCATACACCCCTCTCATTAGGAGGAACAAGCCCTCTACAAGAAAGATCTGCACCTGGCTTGGAGATGCCCTCTCCAAGCTCCAAGACTGCTTTGCAACCATGGAGTGGAGTATATTTGAGAGTTTGGACTTAAAGGAGTACACAGAGTCTGTCTTATCCTAAATCACATTCTGCGCAGATAATGTCTCCACCTCAAAACGGACCAGGGTGCTTTCCTGTCAGAAACCCTGGATGACGAATGAAGTGCAGCTCTCGATCAAGGACCCTAACACTGTCTTCAGGACAGGAGATGGAGCACAATACAGCGCAGCCAGAGCCAGCCTTAAGAGGGGCATAAGATCTGCCAGGCTAGCCTACAAAAGGAAAATAGAGGGATACATTTCGGACAGGAACCCACAACAAGTATGGCAGTGTCTACAACACATCACTAACTACAGGGGCCACAGTATCATTCCCACCTCTTCTGACGCTGAACTAAACAGTTTCTGTGCCCGGTGTGAGGTGTGTAGACCAGCAAAGCCCACCTGCCTTCAGCACCACCTCACTAACCCTCCAGGAACACCAGGTAAGGAGGGCTCTGAAGCAGGTGAATCCCAGGAAGGCGGCCAGACCAGATGGTGTATCAGGGAAAGTACTGGGGGGCCTATGCAGGCCAAATCGCAAGTATCTTCACAAAAATCTTCAACATCTCTCTGACCCGTACCACCATCGCATCCTGTTGGAAGTTGTCTACCATCATCCCAGTCCCAAAATCCACAGTGTGCTATAGTCTGAATTAGGGATGTCCCAATCCAATACTAAAGATCGGAAATCGGGCCCAATCACGTAATTTTCAAAGGATTGGAATCGAGTGGAAAGGATCCGGATCACTGATGTAGGCCTATTAATGCAATGTTGCATAATGTCATGTCCATGTTGTAAACACTACACACGTGCGGAGAGTGAGCACATAGAAATATGTGCTCACTCTGGATGTCAGTTGTCAAGATGGCGCCAGTGTGTCAGGCGAGCCGTCAACTGCTCCAAGTACTTTGTGTTTTTCTGCTATTTATAACACTTGTTGCACACACTGTTAACACGATACTGGTGTATGATCGTCAAACGCTGCTAAATCTGGGAATCACTGTCAATAATATAATCAAATTGGATTATCATGGACAGAAATCTGAGCTCCACTTCCTATCGGACATCCCATCTTACCTCCGCCGTACGTCGCCACCACTCCCACGGCAAAGACGGCACTGACGCCGGGGTAAGCGCAGCGGCTGTCTTGTTAGACTGAGAGCTGGGTTGGTACGTCCTGACCATGGTGGATATGGAGCTGGGCGTCGCCTGTGTGTCTCTCGCCGTTCCCAGGACCCCGTTGCTGCGTGTCTGGTACCTGTGGTGGGCTCGGATGCCCCGTCCTATTCCCGCGGACCCTGCTCTCCTTGTCTCCGCTGGCGTGGAGTAAATCTGGGGAACCTGCGGCCTCTGCGTCGGGCTTCCTCGTCAGCTGTTCGCCCGGACCCGCTGGCTCCTGCTCGGTTTGGCCTGGTTAACGCCAGGTCGCTCAGGAATAAGTCATTCATCCTTAAGGATTTCTTCACATCCCGCGAACTGGATTTCCTCTTCATCACTGAGACCTGGCTGAGTGCTGGTGAGTCAAGTGTCTTCACTGAACTTTTACCTGACAAGTGTTGCTATTTTAACTCTCATCGGACATCGGGCAGAGGAGGAGGAACTGTCACTGTTTTTAAGAGCGATTTTAAGTGCAAACAGATATCGCTGTCTTCCTCGTTCGTCAGCTTGTTTGAACTGGGACATCCTCACACGGTGTTGTGTGCTGTGGTTTATCGGCCACCAAAGCATAACAGTGACTTTTTAACAGATTTCTCTTTGTTCTTGGCTGATATTATGCCTCAATATGACCGAGTGCTTATTGTTGGGGATTTTATGTTTATGTGTGTTGCCCGGAAAACCCGCTGGCATGGGACTTTTTAAATATTACTGACTCTTTTAATCTTGTGCATTATGTACTCGGGCCTACACATGAACGTGGTCACATTCTGGACCTCGTTGTATCGCATGGTTTGCCTGTTTTTAATGTGGAGATCTGTGATGCCTTCTTCTTCTCTGCCTGTGCTGTTTGAAGCAGCTGTCAGCTGTCACACAGTCCAACCTCGCGCAGTGGGTGGGCATCAGTGGCACAGCACTTGACTGGTTCAGGTCGTACCTGTCACATCGAACCTTCTGTGTCAGCCTTGATGACTCTGTGTCCTCCACTGCTCCTCTCTCATGTGGGGTGCCACAGGGCTCTGTGCTTCTCCCTCTTTTTATTTTCCCTTTATTTACTCCCACTTGGCTCAATCCTCAGGAAACATGGTATTTCCTTTCATTGTTACACTGATGACAGTCAGATCTATGTCCCCTATCGGTCAGTCATTGAAGGTATCCTCACCTACTGCATCACAGCTTGGTATGCGGGGGCAGCAAACAGGGGAGGCTCTGCAGACGTCATAGGCTCAGCCCAGAACATTATCAGCTGCCCTCTGCCCACCCTGGTAGAGCTTGCCAACTCCCCCTGCCAAAACCGGACTACATCCATCCTCAAGGACACCACTCACCCGGCTCATCACCTGTTTAACCTGCTCCCCTGTGGCAAGTGCTATAGGTCCATAAAAGCATGCACCTCACCTCTGGCACTTTATCCTTTGCTGCTTACTGTTACTGCTGTTTTGCACATTGTGTGGGTTGTGTGTGGTTAGGTGGAGGTGGAGTGTTGCAGTGAGAGGGAGTGAGTGAGAAGTGTTTGTATGAATGACCAGAGAAGGTTTTGAGAATGTTTTGTCTGGTTGTTGTATTTATTAATAGTTTTATCTAATTTTTAAAAAATTTAAGCACTGATCAGAGTGGCACTGGAATCTCATTGGATATTGTTTTTTAATACAGTACAATGACAATAAAGCCTCTATCTTCTATGCCAGCTGAGTGAACGCCGGGCCAATATTGATCCTTGTCCTAGCTCTTACTTTGTCACTCTCTCTTTTCCTTTTTGTGTCTCCTCTTAAGTATTTTGGCCATGATGTTGACGTGCACACAAATATCCAGCCAGCAAGCAAACGCTAACTGGGCTAAATAGCATCCAGGTTAGAGGAAAGAGGGGAGAGGGGAGTGAATAGTTATTTATACGCAGGTTCTTACCCGAAACCCAAAGTTACATTGTGCCAATAAAAGCAATACAGACCCCATTAGATTAAAACAGACATGTCATTATACTACTGTAATTTGATCTACCATCACAAGGGTCTTTGAAATATATTATGATGGTTGAAATACTACCTAGTATTGCTTTAAATTAGGGCTGTCAAACAATTAATTTTTAAAATCTCGATTAATCTCAGAAATTCCACATTTAATCGTGATTAATTACGTTTGAATTGCATGTTAAAAATTGTGTTATTTTGCATTTCAAGGCAAGTTTAAACCCATAATGTATAATATTTATTATTATTTGTCTTTATTGGGAATCAAACACAAAGAAAGAATTTCCTTTTTGAAAACCCACTTGTCTACTTCAAAACCCTTTCATGCTTAGTGGTCACTACAGTGGAGCTATTCAAAAGCTCTTTTCTTATATGCATCCATTCATTGGTCGATGATTTGTTGTATTAATTTCATAAGGAGGAAAGTGCAGGAAGAAGAAGCAGACTGCTGTGGTGTCTGCCTCTGTGTGTTTAGTGTGGAGGTGTAAGTCAAACTCGATGTGCTCCGGTGGTAGTTAAAGTGATACACACGCCATTTTACATTATAGGGTTTTT
>JANJYP010039765.1:0-13107 GCA_024605115.1 Rastrelliger brachysoma | reverse complement strand
CCCTTTTTGTGTGGATGCATGAAGGTGCATGAAGCTTTAACCTGTTAGTCTTGCATTGCCAACCTTTTGTTCTTCAAACAAAGGTCTTTGTTCAGTTGAATCAAAAACCACGATGAGAGCTGCTCCACTGAAGGCACCACCGGGCCTAAAGGTAGATGTCCTTTCACTACATTTGCCCTGTTGAAATGTACTCACTGCAGTATTTGACTTATTACCTGTCATCATACGGATATGAATACTGATATAATGGTGCCATCATGGTAGCTAAAAGTAATAACACACTTGTGTCCACATCACGTGCACCATCTCTGGAGCACATCCTCTGCACTAAAGAAAGCACTCGTACTATATTTATCTGGTCACTCAATACTCACTGACTGTAGAGTCTGTTGCACAATGTTGTTTTGAGTACTGCAGTGTGCTGATCATGTTAAATAAAAAGTAGATATACTGCTTTGGGGTTAATATTTATAAAAAATATTAATGTAAACATTAATATTTGGAATAATGCAACACTCCAGAGGGTGCTTTGTACAATTTGTAGCATTATCTTTGAGAATCACTTTCATATACACAGACTTTAAAACCAATTCAAGTCTGAATTGAATTGATACTGAATCAAATTGGGATCTTGTGAATCAGAATTGAATATATTCGGGTAATTAGTGGCAAAACCCAGTGCTACTGTTGACAGATTAATACTTCACAGTCTGTCAGCAAGAGGGTATTTTCTACGGCAATCAGATTATACTTGTGCATTGTTCATTGTAGCCTTTGCTTTCTGCAGTATGTCAACAGCAAGAGGGCAAAGCAACTGGTTGTTTTACCTGACTGTGAAATTTAAAAAAAAAAGAAACAATCTGTTACCAGGCTCAAGCTTTGGAAATGTACACCTTTGTCTCAAAGCTGACAAGGTTTGAAGCAGATTCACCAATCCTGTCACATACAGAATACCTACTTTTAGAAGACCTAATAGTTCCTTTGTCATGCAAAAAGAAAATGCAGGGGATGTTATTGCTGTGAGGTGACTCAGATGATCTCATTTCATCTCTACTGGCTCAAAATCCCCGTCTGTCAGGGTCTAACTGGCTGCTTACATAACACAAGTGTTGATGTGTGAGCAGCGGCTAAGGAATGATGCTCTGTCAGACTCACACACTGATTTCATAAAGCTGTACCACCACCAGCTCTTTATTTACTGTTACAAAGTGACTTTAAAGCAGATTTGTTTGTTTTTCAGTCCATTCACACACATTGCTAACTCAACTACTGTAAGCCTGACTTTAAGTAAGCTGCACCTCCTCTTTGCAGAATTTCGAGGGTTTTGAGGTTTTGATTTTAATTCTGGCATCCTAACATTTTAATCCACATCCTAACATGTGTGGATGTGTGAAAACTGGATGAGACCTCTAATTAGGCTTCTTGCAAAATGACATGCTCCATAAAATGCAACCCAGAAGCTCTTTAATATTTCAAGAGGCCCGGTTTCAACCCCTGTTTTACCACCTGCCATATAACTTGTTACTATTTCTGTAACTTGGCATGTGTGAGTTTGTGTGGACGCAAATTTATTTGATTTATTTGTAGAAAGAGAAAGACTGGGAGTTAAACTTGAAACCAAACCAAGCACAGCTGAAAGAGAAGGATCCCATTAAGTCCAATTTCTTTCGACAGTTTACTGATCTGTATTACATTTCCTGTGTACTTAAGTCTGCTGAGTGAGCTACCAAACAAACATCCATCATGCGCACCGCTAACAACACTTTGCACGCTATTCAGTTAGTTAGCTGTAGCACAAGGAGCAGCAAAACTATTTACATCATGCATTAACATGTGATCTACATCCTGCCTGGATGAGGAATACAAGGTGTAAATGTACTCAGAAAACATTTTGATCGGACCGAGATTACATCGGCCAAGGCACATCTGGAAGTGGCTTGTATTGTGATTGGATGTTAGCCAAGTGTAAATGTAAGCTATACAGGCCAAATATGCAAACGCAACCTGCATATTTCAAGATCATAAGATGCTAGCTGCTGTCGTCTGCTTCTTTTTCCTTCCTTTAAATATTTAAACCGTATAAAGTATAGATTTAACTGCAATAAATGGAGACAAAATGGAATTTCAGATGGACTTGAAATTCACTTTCTACAAATTCCCCTGCACAGGTTTCCATGACTTTTAACAGTGTTTTAGAGGCTTTTCCCCCCTCCAAGGTTCTCCTTGTTTATCTGTTCTATCTTCCAAAGGGAGAAAGTGGAGCAAGACCAAAAACACAGTAAGACGTGCATAGAAGCAGGGGTGAAGAGCGTTCAAGAATGTTGGCATGGAAAAGGGAGTAACCATCCAAGCATGAAAGTGAAAAAGGTAGAACAAGAGAAGGAGAGAGAGAGTGCGAGTTTGGAGGATGGAGGGAGGGGTGGATGATGAGACACACACATGCACACACGCACACACACACACATTTGCAAGACCCAAACCTCCTCATTCCTCTACAGCCGTTCACAGAGGCAGGTCTGTTTCCCTGGCGCAAACACGTCACATCAAAGAGCCATGACACCACGTCTCCATAGTGACGCCCTTCAGCAGTATAGATGCAGCGCAGTAGTCAGGAGATAGCTTTGGCAGACAAACGGTACGGGCCACCTAATAACCGGGTGCTAGCAGATGACTGATGGCCCAATTTACCTAAGTCCTCGACTGGAGGTCAAGAGCTAAGTTCACCCCGAGTGTGTAAAAGTAGGTCGGAGATATTGGTTAATATTTTCCTCTGAGGTATTTTAAAAATATATATGGATCTTAGAGTGTTTTTTGTCTGTTTTTGCTCCCAAGGCAATGTACATGCACATGCAGCCTTATAAATAACAGCTGTCAACAGGTAGAGCCACAGCCACGCAACTTTTCTCCATCTCCACGATGAGTTTGTGGTTTGTTTTCATTTCAGTCATAAAAATGTGGCAATAAATGCTCAGGAAATCTTCCAACACAGTCTGCAAATTTACTGTTTACTCATATATACTATACATATAATGTGCACACACATACACACACAATACACAAGAGAAGCATTTACATAATATGCTCTAATGACCATGCATACTAAAATAAGTTACTTAGTTAAATAAGTTGCACAAAGATGTATCTGTGTTGCTGTTGAAAGGTTATAAATTGCAATACATTATACTGTAATGTGAATGAAAATTACCTTTTTTATTTGTTTTAATGTATGGATGATGTTTTTTTAAAATTGACCTAACATGTAAAATGTGGCTTGAGGGAGAGAGCGTGATAACCGTGCATGGAGCGATAGACCTACACGGGAAGAAATGTCCTTATGTAGTCAGTTTCTGGTGCAAGAAGAGTAGTTTTTTTTTTGTTTTTTTTTTTAAATGCCCATCAGGTATTTTCTGGAAACAAGTCTTCTGCGAATTTATGTTTCTGTGGAAAAACAGATATAAATATCCTTAACTTTGTTTTGAATTGATAACATTTTTCAAGTGCAGGATAGGAAGAAAAAATATTTTTTTCTCTTCTTCCCATCTCTCTCTCTCTCTCTCTCTCTCACCCACTCCCTGTCAACAGTTACATAGAAAGTTGTGTGGAAAAGGAGGGAGGAGAAAGAGAGGGAGAGGGAAATAGACAGAGTGGGTTAGCAGAGGGAGGGATACAGAGGGATACAGTTACTGTCTGCCCCCGGACAGCTTTTGCTCTCTCGTTTTGGGTACCGGAATCGTAAAGAGCCCCAAGCCACTTTCTCAGCCTTATATAGCGTGTTTCAAAATTTCTTGGCAGTTGACGGGAGGAACCAAAGCCAGCAAGTCTAAAGAGTGTATCCTGGTCCAGTCCAGAGGCTGCGCAGACATCCACATGTGCGCACACATATATACACAGAAAGGAGTTCAGTAGCTCTCTGGCACGCGTTTGGGATTACTGCTGTTGTTTTGAGCAAGAGGGGTAGAGGAGGAGGAGGAGGAAAAGTGTCTGTATTTGGTACTCCTCTCTCCCTCTCTCTCTCTCTCTCTCTCTCTCTCTCTCTCTCTCTCTCTCTCTCTCTCTCTCTCTCTCTCCCTCTCTCTCTTTCTCTCCCTTTCTCCCTCTCTCTCCCTCTCTCTCTCTCCCCCTCTCTGTCTCTCTCTCTCTCTCTCTTGCCCTCTTTCTCTCCTGGAGGGGGGTCTGAAGGCAGGGAGAATGCAGAGGTAGAAACAAGACAGAGAGAGAGGGAGAGAAGAGAGAGCGTGAGAAAAAAAGTGGCACCGGTGTGCAGGTAAGAGTAGATTTCCAGTGGCGTAGATTGTTGAGTTTCTTCCTATCGTGCACTATTTGCAGTAACACGCTGTTTTCTAATTCTTTGCATTCTTTCATGGCTTTAAGAACAAGACCTCAAGCTGAATTTTGAATGTTTTCATGTCATATAAAACGAAGTGGAAGCATGCAGTGTTATTTAACGTTCAAAGACTTGAATGACAGTTTTTTGTTTTTTTTAAAGTGTGTGTGTATGTGTGTGTGTGTGTGTGTGTTTTGGATGTAGTTAAGACTGCCACACACTCATGGGAAAGCTGCCCCCATGGGAAACGAGACAGACAGAGTTCATTTGAGTTGCTGTTTGAGGCTCGGGAGCCTTTCATGACTCGACGAGTAAGTGATTTGTGGCAGCCAGAGTCTCAGAGAGAGGGAACAGGAGCAACTGGTCAACACAGCAGGCAAACACGTGTTTTCTCTCTCAGCGTAACCCGCATCTGCTACTGCACAGTCAGGGATAAAGTGGAGCAGTTGGTCAAGAAAGAGTGTTTGTATGAGAGGGTTTCTCGTTCTTCCCTTTTCTTTTGAGTTTTGCCTCTCACTTCTTCTCACACTCTCTCTTTCTGACACCTTTGAGAGAGGATGCAGACTGATGATGGCAATCATTCACCTTTGACCTTGAGCTAACACATGGATGGCAGTTAAACATGGATGGTCAAGAGGTCGTGAGGCTTATGTGTCTCGTCTCCCGCTTCACAGTCAAAACAACAGAAAGGAATGCAGGTTTATTATGGTGCTGCATTTAAACCCCCTATTTTACAAGCAATAGCACATTTTTCTTTCCGGTTTTTGACGTAACATTTAAATATTTCTCAGTTTTGGCATACGTGTCAAGAGATAATACACTTTCTTCATCTGACCCAGAAACTCTCTTCAACCACCAAAAGAGCCCTAAATCATGTCTCCCTCGTGTCTCGTAACATGAAGATGTTCTCTGAGAACGATGCTTATGGAACGGCTGCATTCACTGTATATCAATCCCTCCTGAACTATTTGTGTATTCCTAGCATCTGCCTTAATAACATACCTGGTTTTCCTCAGGGCAGTTCATCTTTTGACATATCAGAGAAGTGAAATCTTGGCTACCAAAAGAGAAATGTTGCGAAAAGATGTAGCATAAATCAGAGAAGATCATCTTGAAAGGTACCCAAGTAAGATAACTTTGATTTTTTCTTGTTGTGGTTGTTTTTTGTACGTGTGTTTTCTGATGTTGTAGATATTGATTTTCCTGCAGGCTTTCATGACAAACAGAAAGTGTGGCTGGTAAATTGTGAAAATGGCAAGACACTCCGGCTGAGTCAGCTCTAAAATATGTGCCGGGAAGTGTCATAAAAGCAATAGTGACCACGGAGGATAGCATTTAACGTGCAACCACACAAGAGGCCAAGGGCGAATTACTAGACGCTAACTTATTCCTGTCAAGAGCAAGAAGTTTCAACACAAGCTAACACAAACGGTCCATTTTCAGGGTTGCACTTACAAAAAAAGTGTAGACAGAAACATAAATTCAGGCTTTCACAGAAGTAATTTTAGTAAAATAGCACTCATGAATCCTCTTGCGCATCTTTCATTGTAGTCAGCCTATATTTTATTGCACTCTTCTGCATGTATACCACTGGTTTTTGGCTTGGCGTTGTTTCTTTTTTTCTCACTTAAGTGTGCTATTAGTGGTCAAACAAGAGAAAGCATCCTGTAGCCAACCCTAATTAAACAGGAACTGATAGGCGACTTGTTGTCCGGAACAGACACATCAGAACTGGCTCCATTCAGTAATGATGATGACATGCTTGTTTTTAACTTACATGCAAGCCCGGCCTTTGAAGTGTTACAAAATTGCACACATTTTCACTGTGAACACAAACCATTTCCCACAAGTGGAAACCTAAGATCTTGCAAATCAGGTGAGCCTTGGTTTTAAAGTATGTGCCAAATGTTAGACCTCTCCCACAACTGAAAGCCCGATAAAATGACCTAACATTTATGATATGCGGTCATGCCCCTGTTGCATAAAACTCCAAGGCTGGCTTTCAGATTTCGGGGTTTTCAACCTGTGTCCAAAGTGAGCCACAATTGCACATCTGATATTCATCATTTCCTTGTTTAATGGAGTATTTTGTCGTCTGTTGCTCGCAGTGATTTGGTTGTAACTGTACAAGGGGTGAAGCAGCCAAGCCAGAGCCCGCTCACCACTCACTGTGGCTTGACCATGATCAAATAGCTGCTTCCTCAGTGATCCATGGTCTTTGGCCTCTTGTACGTCCACTTTATGAAGTTCCTTTGGGCCTCAAACCGAACATCGGCATGTTGGTTTCGAGGTGAAATAATGTCAGTGCCTTTGTTGGACACAAATCTGAGCTTACTGGCAATCAAAATACTTGAAATAAGAAGGCAATCCACCATGATGAATCTCATTGTAAATAATCTCCTGTATGTTGTGGTATATTGTGTCTGAACCATTTAGAGCAGAAGCGAACATTTTCGCCTGTCGGCTGAATGTTATGCTTATTTATGGCGTGTTAACCATGTGGTAGTGATTTTGTTCTCATGTGAAAAAAATATATCCCCCTTCTTGTGTTATCCACAAAATTTAGATGGTGAGTTGTCGTTTGTTAAATTTGACGTCACAAGAAAGAGATTTAAAGCTTTTTTTTTTCTTTTGGTCCCGTCACGCGCTTGTCGTTTGTTAGACCATCACGGCGTGGTTTTCATGCTGTGGGAAGAACCCTGTTTGTGTTGAGCTACCAGGCGTTGATGGACAGCAGTGGAAACAGCTGGCAGTAGATTCTACTTTGCAAAAACAATTATTTAGACTATCTGTGTGTACACCAGCCCTTTTCCATCCTGTTTGGGTGCATAAGCCTCTGATACAGACCTTCATTGGACATCGAAAGTCTCCACTGAAACCCATATTGAAGGGCATGTTTCTCATAGTTGGGTTCCAAATTTAGACATCCACTTAGTAGCTTAGACCTTTGACAAATAATATGTTTACAGAGCTGATTCTCCATTTTAAAGGATATTGAATCATGAGGTTGCACAATTGATTCTTTTATAAATGATAGATAGTATTTTAGTAGTAAAACTTTCCCACACATTATTCTTTTTTAGGCAGCATTCAACATAAGTAATGTATTTTGCTGTTATTTTACAACCACTTGATTTAACTTCTACATCAGACATCATTTAACCATTGACAGCATCACCTGACACTGCCAGCGACACACTGCCACCCAGTCGAACACGGTGTGTTACACGCTTGCCACGTCAGAAAATGTCAAAGCAGACGGTACAGGCTCTGCACCATCACAGTGCTTGGCGGATTTATTAGCCTCTCCAAGTAAAACAGAAACCAAGCAATGTATAAATCCCTCCAAAGGGCCTGTTTGAGCTTCAGTCCTTATTTGGCCCCCGTCTGAAAAGTGAAGAATTTACTTTCTCAGGCAAACTGCCATCAATGCGGCAGTGGCTCTTGTGTGGGCAGGAGGAGTGCTTGAGGAATTTTGAGTGTGGTTGGACCAATGGCAGGCTTATTTATTGGAGCCAATGAGATGATTTATGCACAGAAGCGAACACACGCTTTCCTCCATCAGTAAGGCTGGAGTAGATGGACTAAGATCAGAGTGATTATTGCGAAGTTATAAAGGTTGAAAGGGCAAATATATGTAGAAATACTCCAGCTGTTGCAAGTTAACAGGATCAAAAAGTGACAAGAACGTGAAAAACTCAAAAGCCTTAAACATTTGACAAAGTGCAAACAAAGAATGCGAAGTTTGCTGAGTAAGCCTCACTTAGTCTTCCTTGGCGATCATGCACAAAGGATGCTTGTTCCAGCCTGTTTGAAGTGTGTGAGAGTAAGGAGAAAACAGTTCATCACCGTCTTGCTTGAACTGCAGCGCGTTAACTCATTATACAGTGATTCAACTCAGCGGACCGGGCTCGAGAGTCACGCTTTGATATTCTGCGCTCTCCATTTCCATATAAACCTACTTGAGTACTTGAGCAGCACTTTTGCTGAAATCATTAAAGCCCTGGCTGATCCATGCTCTCAGTATGAGGAAGGGGGTGGGGAGAGGGGGGAGATCAAGTGAAGAGGAGGGAAGCTCAGTTAAACTGCTGCAGAGACTTACCTGAGACATTTGACCTTTGCTGAGGGTTATTCAACAGTGTCCCGTCTCAGCTCACCCCTGTTTGCCCCATGATGAGGCCTCTTGGCTGGGTTGGGATTGGTTTGGGGGCTCCCCTCCTCCCGGTGGCTCACTTGACTTCTTGTTCTAGTTCAGTGGCTTCCCAGACGCCCCTCGTGATTTGATGAGATTATAAGCTCCCTGTTTTAAAAAGCCTAAACCCACTTTGACTCTCTTTCGCTCACTGTTGGAGAGTTTTCTTTGCGGTCTGCTGGTCATTTTGCTGGGAAGTGAATGGGGAGGCTCATTGCAGAGGTCAAAGAAAAGGTAACTATCGTTAGTGAGAATAAGCACAACAGTAGACAGTGAGCTACATTGTCTGTCAGGTTAAATCAATTCTGCAAAAAATGCATGAAAAAAAGGATTTTGGTGCTGAAAAGATGAAGAAATTGGATTCAGAGAACAAAAAAATACAAGATATTTGCACAGATATGATGTTTTTACAAAAGAAAACAAAAAACAAAATATCAGACAAACAGGCCAGGTTCCCTCCTTTTTTCTCAACTTTTCAACTCTCCCTTCAAAAAAAGTAACTGTGTGGATCTTTTTTCAGAGTGGTACAGCTGGAGTTGCACAAACAAAGGCAGATGGATGAAGTTCAGGTGCTATTTGGCGCGGGGCAGAAGCGTGTGGCGGGGGCCTCCAGGAGATTCCTGCACTTTTATCCGTCTGAGCTGGTAAAAACCACGTGAAGCCTGTATTAGTCTGGCTTCCAGCTGCACCCTGCCGCCATATATGGATGCAGTGTCAGGGTAGCTGTTGTTCTCTCGCTTAGTTGCACGTCGATGTTTTTGAGGATACGCTGAGACACAACGTTTAAAGGAATGTAAGATTGTGTGATTGTGTCATCGTTGTCTGTATTTACTCTATGTCTGCTTGACTAAATCTGTGATATGAGAACATATTTGGACGCAAAGTTCACAGCCTGTTTCTCAAAGGCCGTTTTTAAACATACAAACATCTCCTGATGAATCAAAGATCTGGCCACCAGTCTGGTTTCTATGCAGACAGCAGCCACAGATGTTCAAAGTCATCTCTATGGCCTTTTGACCTTTTGATCAATACTAGAAGGAGGCAATTATTAAAACATTTGCAGGCGTACGCTACAAAACAGCACACAGAACAGCACCTCCTGACAGCTGTACATGAAGGGAGATGATATAGCTACAAAGCCCCAGGGGCCACAGGGAGCACAGACACTGATATATGAATGTCAGCCTCAGCCCCAGGTAGAGAAGTTTAGTGAAGTGTATGCATGAGCTGACTCGCCTCTGGCTCCTGGTGAAATATTACTGGTAAATTATTACTCGTTGGAGTTCATTTTGCTACTGAAAACCATGACAAGATGTATTTGTTGAAGACTTTGGATAGTGATGACATTAAACTGATACCACAAAAAATTTTAAAGGCATTAAATGTGGTCAAAATATCATTGATAAAAATAGAATTTGAAAATGAACAAAGCGACCACAGTTTATTGACCAATGTGGAGAAAAGACAGCTCTGCACACTTTGGTTCAATGGATGATTAATGTGTTATTATGTACTTTAAGTGTGCAAAGCTTTTCCTCTTTTGGCTTTTTTATTATTATGTTGACAATGTGATGATGTGATCTCTAAAGCACAAACTTACAATACAAGATTTTTGAGCATTTTATGTATAATTCTGTCTTTTTTTCCACTTAATTCTACCTCCCTGCAGCACTTAAAGCATCAGTAAGTTTCAAAATGATGATGATGATGAAAAGACATTTAAACATATGTATAACTACATAAGTATGTGATTCATATTGGTCTTAAAATGAACGCTGGATATTAGCCAGTCATCTTGGCTGTTGATGCTTTCAGCTGCATAATAACAGCACTGACTGGTAGACTGATGCCATCACATTGCACATCAGCACACACTGGCCGGAATCTGCTCTGTTGCGATGTTATCCAACTACTGTATTCTGATACGCTTGATGATAGCGTTACAAAGTCAATGACTCTTTTGTTTTCCCAGAGCAAACTAATTACGGCGGTTTCCTTCCTGCCTGCTCGCGTCTGTTGACTGCTGATAGCACGCTCTCATCCCGCTGCCCGTAAACATCCATCAGCTCGCAACGTGTCGGGGTATGAGGGCGCTGCACGCACATGTGTGCACCCACGAAATCCCCATGTGCACACAAAAGTAAACACAATCAGATTGAAGTCACTCAGCCAAGCACAGAGCCCCTGTTTATGCAATGCAATCAGTGATTTGTGGCGCGGAGGATGACACAGACTATTAGATGCACACTTGCCTGTCATGGATATGATGAGCGAACTGTTTTGAGAACAAAATTAGCCTGTGATGCTCTAACTGCTATTTAAAGATGCTACATGTAGCATTGCAACATCCGGAAATCAATACCATTCTAATTTTGTGTTGATAGTATAATTAGGAGACAGCTGATACTGTTGCTGGGAGTCCGGTAGCCCCACAACTCTGCATTTTATAGTGCTAGCATGCCACATAGTTGCATTTTTAGTGCAAATTCACTGTTGTTTTACAGCAAAAACATTGTTGCATGGTGCAAACAAACAGCTCTGTTATAGTAGCTAAAGCTTTCTTTTTCTCCAGCAGGTGCAGTGTGATGTTTCAAGTGTTAGATTGATGGTAAAATAATGTACATTCCAAGATATCACAGTTATATGACAGTAATATTAATATTAAACTAAGTCATTATCACCTGATGGTACATTTGAAAGGTTACCACATTCACAGAATTACTGTCATAAAAAACATAAGCAAGTTTAAATGCTGTTACAAGGTTGTTTATTAAAAATACTGCTTTCATGAACCACAGTATAAGTTACATATGCTAAAAAGATCATAAATAATCACGATAAAGTAGTGCTTGGAGTAAAGAAATATCCTACAAGCCCATTAAAAGTGAGGAAAAACCTTCCAAACCACAGAAGTTTTACCATAAATCTAAATTTCAAGTTGCTACTTCTATATTTTATATGTTGTAGCACTGAAGTTGGCTGAATAGACTCTAATGTGACATATAAAACCACAAAACAAAACTGAGACAGTTTTTACATATAAAGTTGAATCAAGCTCAAGAATTTAATACATGACAAGACGATCGTGTTACAGGCAGCCGTTTCTGGTTGGAGGTCTGCATCTTTTACTTCAAATTTGAGTCGTAGCTGATTATTTTTCATAGATTTAAAATGTAAAATGACAAGCATGGAGTCCTCAACTGCTTGTTTTATCCGGTGAATTGTACTATACTGGAAAACAAGCAGCACAACATCTGGGACATCTCATCAAAGAAAATAGCGTGTCAGAATTAGTTGTCCATATTTTATTGGAAGAAACTGATCTGCTATGTTGACCTGCAGAACAGAGTTTGCAACTGTGCACGACATGAGGAAGAAAAGTGGGCATTATGTGATTGTTTCTATCAGCAGTGTCAATTCCTGGCATCTTTTCCATACTTTCCTACTGTATGTTTGTCATTCATGTTCTTAAAGAATTGGAAGACTCATCCAGAATTGGTGTCCTAACTCTCAAAAAGGAAAAAAAGAAAACAACTGAATCAAATGTATGAATTGGATTTCTCACATGATCTTCAACCTTGGTTGTTTTTGAACACACGCGAAATCTCTTTAGACATGCTTGATGACGTGCTTCGTGTTGCGTTTTCCCTCTTTAATTCTCTGATCATCAGAAACATCACGCAGAAGGAATTACAGTCATGCATACACCCATGTGTGGGTTCACTTCAGTCGTAAATCACTCTCTGAGTTTTTACAGGAAGCGTTCTGTTTCAATGTGAATTTGGGGCCAAATGTGGAACGGCCATGACATGTTTCCCACACAGAAAAACAGTCAGAAGGGGCTTTTTCAGAGGCAGAGTTTATTTCTGAGGGTGGCTTGGGGATACCCAGTTTTTTGAGANGTTCTGTTTCAATGTGAATTTGGGGCCAAATGTGGAACGGCCGTGACATGTTTCCCACACAGAAAAACAGTCAGAAGGGGCTTTTTCAGAGGCAGAGTTTATTTCTGAGGGTGGCTTGGGGATACCCAGTTTTTTGAGGAAGAGATATCCAGAGATATCTTGCCCTCCCTTTTTATACAGAAATAAACTTGCTGGTTTTAAAACACAGCACTTCAGAGCTGAGATGATATTCTGATGTGATCTAGTTTAAGGTCAGATATTATAGAGATTTTCAGCGGGATTTAATGCAGTTCTTCTCTCTGTTTCTCCGCTCGCAGGTCACCACGTCATGCCAGACAACTACCAACTATGAGCTGGTGAGTGTAACGTGCATGCAGTGTAATTGTGCAGTATATGTGTGAATAGGACCATTAAGGAAACATTTAAGATACCCTTTTGACCTCTGAAATCCCCTTCCTGATGCATCCATCCTTCCTGGAATTGTGTCAGAACCACACACACTGTGAGGTTGCTGCTGGGGGTCAAAGGTCGGAGGCTATAACCATAAGAACTTCCTGCTTTTTCTCTAATGAAAATCTCACCTTTACATCTCAGACAAGACACCTTCTTTGTCCTGTTTTCAGCTGTAGATGTGTAGACAACATGATGATAGTGCTAAGTTAAATCTTTAATTTTGAGGGAAGTTGCAT